>JAKTXL010000075.1:0-14773 GCA_030582535.1 Insectozyma bohioensis | reverse complement strand
AGGAATATAACTAATATTAGGTGCTATATATAACTAAACTAAGAACATAACCCTTTGACAAATTAAAATAAAAAAAGAATTCAAATTGAAAAATTAAAATTTAAAATTTAAAATTTAAAAATAAAATAAAATAAAATTGGAAAAACTTAGAGAGATTTCTAAGTGCATTAAAATGCAAAATTAACTAAATTTGAAAAATTTTATGTAATTTTTTATTCTTTTCACTTTTACTTTCCAGTTGGTTTTAAATTTTTAATCAATTATACATTCTTTAAATTAATTTAAATTTAGTTTAAATTTAAACTAAATTATATGTGCATATACAATACAATACAATACAAGACAATACAATTCAAGTACATAGTGTTAAATCTTTTATTTTAAGTAATCTGTTTCATGCACAAATACTAAAAAACTATTTAGAAATGAAAAGTAAAAGTAAAAGTAGAAGTAAAAGTAGAAGTAAACTCAAGAGAAATAATAAATTATTATATTGTTATCTAATTTTTTCATATTCATATTCATATTCAATTATACGTTATTGGAATTCAATTGAATTGAATTGAATGATTATCCTTTATTTGTTTTGCAGATATTTTATTATATAATATATATATATATCTCTAAAGAGAAAGAATTGTTTTCATATAATGCATAGTTTTTATTTTATTTTATTTTATTTTTATTTTATTTTATTTTCGAATCGCTAAAAATGACAGTTGTATAAAATAAACAATATATTCTTCTTAAAGTTGCAAAAGTGAAAAATTTTTGTTGTCTATTCAACTATCTCCTTTAAAATTTATATTAATTGATTTTTACGTATTTTTTTCTTTTGTTTGGCCATTTTATCTAATTATCATTACAATATTCAATTAATTTAAAATATGAAATTTAGTAATTTAGTAGCAAATTAGAGAGATAGCAAATACTCAACAAATTAAATGAATTGATTTTAGTTTTTTTTTTTTTTGATTGTTTATTTATTTATTTATTTGTTCATATTATTTTTAAGTGGGGGATCTATGTCTCAAAATCAGATGTCACAAAAATCATGTAAGTTTTTGACACTCGTACTTTCATATTTTATATTCTGTTTTATTTTTTACCCCAGTCGCAAAAAATAAAAAATAAAAAATAAAAATATAAAATAAACTAAAATAATTATTGCATCTATTATTATCATATTATTCTCTCTATTTAATATATATATATATATATGAAAATATTTCTAATTTATTGATTTTGCTTTAATTACAATAGGTATCATACCACCTGTTGGTATTGTGAATTTTCTATGTTGTAAAACTGTTATAAATGCTCTTATAGTACCTGCATGAGATGTAATATAAATAATTTCATCATCATCATCATTATCATAATTATTATTAAAAATTCCTTGTAAAACTTGATTAATTCTTAAAAATTGTTCATGTAAATATTCTTTTCTTGGTAAATATTTATTAAATAATTCATCTTGTTCATTAAATTCAGGTTCAAATTCAACATTTGGAAATTTTTTTTTAATATCTTTTTTATTTGATCTTTTATGACATAAATGTAATCCAATAGTTTCTCTTAAATTTTCAATTATATAAACTGATCTATTATTTCCCCATATTAAATTATGAGTTTTAATTGATCTTTGTAATGGTGATACATAAAATTTTTGAGGTATAGGAGCATTATTTTTTTCAATTTCTTTTAACCATGTATTATGATTTTCAATTGCTTGATTTATACCTAATTCAGTTAAATTTGCATCTGGACCCCAAGTAATTTCATCATCATTACCTAAAAATCTCCATTTATCATACCATTCTTGTTTTGAATATTTACCACTTGCAATATTATGCCAACCTTGACCATGTCTACCAAAAAAAATTAATTTATATTTACAATTTGTAGAAGAATTTTGATTTAATTTATGAATTTCATCAATTATTTCTTTCCATGATTTTAAAATTCCAAAATTTTCATTAATATAATTAAATTCCATATCATTTGTTGATTTATTAGATTGTTTAAAAAAACCATCAATTGAAGTAAAATCCCAATTATATAATTTTGGATTATTCAATTTTTCTTGATTTAATAATTCAAAATATTTTAAATCTTCTTCTAAATCTCCATATGCATCATGTTGATCTCTTGAATTGGGTATTAATAATGATGATGATGATGACATTGTATGTTTAAATGAAATAGAGTAATAAAAGAAAAAAAAAAAACTAGAGATCTACTACTTGGTTAAAACATTTTTTTTGCTTGCTTACTACTTTATTGTTGTTGGATCTCTATTCTATTTTATTGACTCAGATCCAAAAACAACAAATTTGAATAATTTTTATGTACAGGTTGCAACAACAACAACAAGAAGCAAAAAAAATAAAAAAATATGAAGGCTAATTAGATGAATTATCTAAATAACAAAATTCAATTAATCAAATATCTTAATAAATAAAACATTCTAATTTGAAATTGAAATTGAGATTCAAATTCAAAATGAAATCATCAATAAGTTGAACAAAAAATTAAAACAAATAAACGAAAAAAAATAGATAAAAAATAGATAAAAATAGAAACAAAAATAGGTAGGGGCTGGTTGAAAGACTAAATTAAATTAAATTAAATTGTTTTCAATCAACATATGTTTTAACTTTGTAAAATAGTAAATTTAAATGTATTATATGTTTTAGGATTTTCTATTGTTAAATCCATAAAAAAAACATGTATACAATAAGTTTTATGTAAGTAATATAATTAATTAATTAATTAATAAATATAAAGTATATGATGTTACAATTTTAAAAAATGCTTGTTTAAATCTCTTGTTTTTTTGAATGTAATTATATTAAACTTTAAATTCGTCAATGTAATAAGTTTGTTTAAGGTTTCAAAAGTATGAATGTATAAATCTGTAACATAATTTAAAGTTTAGTTAGTTAGTAAAGTGTCTTGTCTTGTATTTTTGTGACACTACAAACACGACACTCACTGTAAACTAAAGTGAGTGAAAGTGAGTGAAAGTAAAAGTAAATAATCAACAAAACAAAAACGAAATTTGAAAAAGAAAAAAAGAAAAAAAAAAAATTCTAAAAAGTTTAAAAAAAAAGTAAATAAAAAAAATCTTCTTTTCTTTCTTTCCAATATTTATCATCAGAAGATCTTAAAGAACAATATCCAAAGATCAAATATCAAATATTCAAACCATTTGATAATTGGGAATCAAATTAAATTAAATTAAACTTCAACTACTAAGAAGAAAAAGAAAAAGAAAAAAGACAAAGGTTATATTCGCCGAGGTTTGGTAACTAACTAACTAACTATCAAACAAACGTTAATTACATCTATAATTAAATGAATTGAAAAAAAAAAAAAAAAATTTAAAAAAAGAAAGAAAAAAAAAATATGTCTGATAATACTTCCAATACTAATACTAATACCAATAGTAATAGTATGAGTAACATAATTGATGATACTAATAAAAATGTTGAATCACAACCATTAACAATTTCACAACAAAATATTCAAGATACTTTAATTAAAGACACTGAATTAGATACCAATATAACTACTACTGTTACTACTACTGATGATAATACTGATAATACTGATAATAATACTAATAATAATAATAATAATCATCTAATAAAACAAGAAGTTATTATAGAGGAAAAGAATGTAAATGGTGATGAACCAGCTTATAAAAAGATTAAAATTGAAGAATCACCAAATTTAAAAACTGAAGAAATAGTAGATACTGAAATTATAAAATCTGAACAACAAAATGATAATAATAATAATAATAATGATAATAATAATAATAATAATTTAAAAATTAATGGTAAAGAAAAAGAATCAAGAGTTGTTGTTATACCACCATCTCAACCTCAATTATTTTATACACCATTAAAAACAGGATTAGTTTATGATGTTAGAATGAGATATCATGCAAAAATTTTTACAACATATACAGAATATACAGATCCTCATCCAGAAGATCCAAGAAGAATTTATCGTATATATAAAAAATTAGTTGAAGCAGGATTAGTTAGTGATTATTCATTATCAGGTATTAATGAAATTGGACCATATATGTTAAAAATTCCAATTAGAGAAGCAAAAATTGAAGAAATTTTACAAATTCATCTGGAAAATCATTTAAAATTTATTCAACTGACAGAAAATATGACAAGAGATCAATTATTATTAGAAACTGAAAAAGGTGATTCAATTTATGTTAATAATGATTCTTATTTATCAGCAAAATTATCTTGTGGTGGAACTATTGAAGCTTGTAAAGCTGTTTTAGAAGGTAAAGTTAAAAATTCTTTAGCAATTGTTAGACCTCCTGGTCATCATGCAGAACCTGATACACCAGGAGGATTTTGTTTATTTAGTAATGTTGCTGTTGCAGCAAAAAATTTATTAAATCAATATCCTGAACTGTGTAGAAAAATTGTTATTATAGATTGGGATATTCATCATGGTAATGGAACTCAAAAAGCTTTTTATAATGATCCAAGAGTTTTATATATATCAATGCATCGTTATGAAAATGGAAAATTTTATCCAGGTACAAAACATGGAAATTCTGATCAAGTTGGTGAAGATAAAGGTGAAGGTTTTAATATTAATATACCTTGGAGAAGTTATGGTATGCATGATGGTGATTATATTTATACATTTAATAAAATTATTTTACCAGTTATAATGGAATATGATCCTGATTTAATTATTGTTAGTTCTGGTTTTGATGCTGCTGATGGTGATATGATTGGTTTATGTCATGTTAGTCCTGCTGGTTATGGATATATGACTCATTCATTAAAAGGTTTAGCAAAAGGTAAAATTTCAGTTATATTAGAAGGTGGATATAATTTAGAATCAATTAGTAAAAGTGCTTTAGCTGTTGCAAAAGTTTTAATTGGTGAACCACCAGAAAATACAATTACTTTACAACCTCATTTAGAAACTATTGAAGTAATTGATGAAGTAATTAAAATTCAATCAAAATATTGGAAATGTTTAAAATTTAATGGTATACCTTTAACATCATTTGATGATGTTTATGATTTAGCTGATTTAGATAAATCAAGATATAAATTAGTTAATCTTGCTGATACTATACGTTCATATCAAATGAATGATTTATTTAATAAAAGACAATTTATTAATATTCCAATTATTACTAATAATCCTAATTCAAATAATTCTGATTCAACATCAACATCATCATTTTTTTCAACTGATTTACCATCTCAATTAGATGATTTAATTATTGCATCACCAAATATTTATGAATGTACAACAATTATACTATCAATTCATGATCCACCAGAAATTTGGGCAAATATTAATCCAGTTAATGGTACAATTGAATCATCATCATCAATAATTTTACAACATCCATTAACTTCAATAATTGATAGAATTGAAAAAGAAAAAGATAAAGATTCAAAAGAAAAAATTGGTTTTATTGATATTAATATACCTTCATATCAATTACAAATTCCAGGTATAAATTCTTCAACATCAACAAGTACTTCATCAACATATAATCCACAAATTTTTTCTCAAGAAATTTTATTATATATATGGGATAATTATTTAAATTTTTTTACAAATTTAAAAAAATTAATTTTAATTGGTATTGGAGATTCTTACCATTCTATATTAAATTTATATAGTAAAAGACCTTCACAAGATATAAAAGATTTAGTTAAAGTTACAATTGCATTTATTAATAGAACTAATTTAAAACCTTTAATACCTGTAATGGATGAATCAATGATTGATTGGTTTTATTTAAATTCATTTATTTTTACAAGTTATTTAAATTCATGTTTTAATAATTCAAATAATGGTATAGGAGGAAGTAGTTTAAATGGTAATCATAATAATAATAATACTAGTAATGGTGGAGGTCATGCTAATGGTTCTTATAATAATCATCATCCAAATAATCATCATCATCATTCAACAGATGATGATTCAATTAATAAACGTCCAAGAAAAAAATTTGGTAGAATTATTAAATCTTCTGTTGATGGATTATTTGATGTTATTAATGATCGATTTGATGAAGGTATTGATATTATTATGGATGAAGTTGATGAATCTACAAGTTCTGAAGAATAATAATAATAATAATAATGTTTTAAAATAGATAATTAGAAGAAATTTTAGAAACAAAGCCAAAAAAAAAAAAGAAAAATATTTTATTATTGGAATATTATAGTTTATAGTAAGTAAATAAATAAGTAAGTAAGTAAAATAATCTATGTAATATTATATAACAAATGAATGTAATTATATATATATATATATATATTAGAAGTAAAAGATAAAAATTAAACTAAACATAACTTGGAAATCTTTTAGAAAATTGTTGTTCTAAATCATCTACATCTGGTAATGAAATTTCACTACCAGTACTTAATCGTCTTATATTATTACCAGAAGGAGATTTTAAATATTTTGGTTTTTTAGGTTTTGTAGGAGGTGGAGGTTTTTTATTTAAGGCACTAGTAGTTCTAGATTTTCTTGGTTGTAAATTTGAATTTATTATTGGTGGTGGTGATGATCTATGAGATGATAAATTAATTGGAACTTTTGGAGGTGATAATTTTTTTTGATAATGATTTTGAGATTTATCATTTATAAAATCAATATCTTCTAATTCATTACTATCTGTATATTTCCCATAACCTTGAGCATTATTTTTATAAATTTTATCTTTTTCATGATTATTTAATAAATTTTGCATTCTTTTTTGAATAGATAATTTTTTAGGTATATCTTTATCTGTTTGTTGATCAATATTATTATTATTATTATTATTACTATGATGATGATGATGACTATGATGTTTATGATGTGAATGAGAATGTGAATTCGAATGTGAATGTGAATGTGAATTTGAATTTGAATGATGTGTTGAATGTGAATTAGAATGTTTATTATGATAATCATCTAATGAATCATCTGATTTTGAATGTTTTTTAATCAGTTTAAAATTTTTTCTTAAATTATTTTTAATTGAATTTCCTGTATCATTAACAGTTATTGAATTTCCAGTACTAATTTTTCTAATATGATTCCAAGCAGTTTTTAAACTACCACCAGTTGTATCATTTCTAATATAATTATTATTATTATTACCACTATTATTATTATATTTTTCTAATTCTTCTCTTGATTTTAAAAATTCTAATGTTGAATCATTATTATCTTCATTATTATAATTATTACAATTATTAGTATTATTTTTTGCTATTTCTAATTCTTTTTGTATATGATCTTTAACTGATGGTGTTGATTTATTACCTTGAGAATAAATTTTTGATATATGTCCATTATCATAATATGCACTTAATGGTCTTGTTGGTTTTTTAATTTGTTGATCAGAAAATGGTGATGATGTTAATATTGATGATGATGATTTTGATTTTGATGTATTTTCAAATAATTTAGATTTATCTATTGATGCAAATGGATCTGATTTCTTTTTTTGAGGTTGTGGTTGTATTGGTTGTGATGATGATGGAACTTGTTGTATTGGTGGTGATTGTGCTTTTAATGATGGTACTGTTAATGATTTTTGTACTTGAACTTGTATAGGAGGTGATATATTACTAAGATTTGATGATTTATTATTTTTAAGTTCTTCTCTAACTTCAAATGGTATAACATTAGGTATACCAGATTCACCTTTCATTGCAGCAACTTCACCTAATAATTGTATAGAATTTGGTCTTCTTCTTGGATCAGCTCTTAAACAAACTTTAATAATATTTTTTAATCTTGAAGAAAAAAACAGTCCAGGTTGATCTTTAAATCTTAAATTTTCAGAACAATTTAAAATTGTATTTTCTAAATCTTGTAAAGTTTGTTGATTTGGATTTTCAAATGGTGTTGTATAATAACATAATTTATATAAAAATATACCTAAAGCCCAAATATCCAGTTTATCATCAATTGGGAAACCTTTAGTTAAATCAATCATTTCAGGTGCACGATATTGAGGAGTTGTATGTTGCATTAAATCATCTTTTAATAATTGTAATTCTTGTGGAGTTTTAGGTGGAGGTAAATAATTAACAGATGAACCAAAATCACATAATTTAAAAATACCTTTTGAATCAATTAATACATTTTCAATTTTAATATCTCGATGAATTAATGGTGGTCTTAAATGATGACACATTGCAACACCAATAGTTATTTGATACATTATATCTAGTATTTCTGGTTCTGTTAATTTATTAACTAATCTTGTATTCATTAAATCAATTAAACCATTATTTTCACAATATTCCATTAATAAAAATACTTCATATTGTTGTTGTTGTTGTTGACCACCATTTTGTAGTTGTTGACCACCACTTTTTTGGTGTTGATTTTCATTTAATCTTGAAGCATGAGAATCAATATATGAAACAATATGTTTATTACCTCTTAATCTTCTCATTGCATCGACTTCTTGTCGTAATAAACTTAATTGCCATTTACTTGGAACAACAACTCTTTTTAAACATGCAACATTTGAATTATTAAAAGGTGGATCAATATTACATGTATATACATGAGCAAAACCACCTTCTGAAATATATTTAATAATTGATATATTATGAGATCCAACTGTTAATTTAGTACCTGAAGGATATGCATTTGGTGGTGGTTGTGAAGGCATATTTTTAGTTTTGTTGCTAAATAAATATTATTAATATGTAATTATAATTTTAAAAAAAAATTAAAGAAATGAAATAAAATGAAATGAAATGAAATAAAATATAATAAATAAAGAAGTTACCTCAAGTTCTTTTCTTTTCTTTCCCTCTCCCACCTTATATGATGATATGGTTCTAATTGAAAAAAAGACAATTTCAAATCAAATAGAATTTGTAATTGTAATTGTTGAAAAATATATTTAGATTTAATTTTAGACAACCAAAAAAAAAAAAAAAATGTTGATTTTTAGTTCATTATTTTTAGTTGACTTTTAAATTACCGAAAATATAAGAAAAATCAATAAGATCATATTGCGGTATGGATGTTTTTGGGGTAGAATGCTGAGAAAAAAAAAATAAAACATACACTGCCAATTTTCTTATAAGCAAAAACTAAACAGATTTTACATGATATGATGATTAATACTAATATTAATTGATAGTTCATAGAAGGAAAAAGGGGGATAGGTTAGGACTATAATGGACAGGATAACTAGTTTTCTATAGGTTATAAGAAAAAAAAAAGAAACAAAGATACAAAGAAAATTAAATTTTTATATTGGATCATTCATTTCATTTCCTTTGATTTTGATTTAATCATTTGAATTGGAACCGTTTAAAGAAGAAAGTATTAATTAATCATGACTATTATTATATTCTATTTTGTTTTTTCTTGATAAGAAGTAGGAAGTAAGTTACAATTTGAAGGGAAGGGAAAAGATTCCAGAACACTTTTAACTTATTCTTATACTTATTCTCTTTCTGTTTCTTAGATAAATGATGTAATTTACAACCATCCATCCGTTAATACTTTACGTTTATTACTTTGTTACTTATTTATTTTATTTTATATGGTCTGTTTCTCTCTCTACTAAAATATATGTATTTTTTTTTCTGTAGCCACCACACACACTACACACTACTTCATCAGATCCCATCCCATCCCATCTCATTTATATATATACAATTATATACATTATACTCAAATATATATTTTTAAATGAAATTATATTTTGAAGCAGAAAAGTTTTTAAAACCTTCTAAAAATAATAATGGTAGTTTACAATCACGTATATTTAATGATAAATCTTTAAAAAATTCTCCAAAACATATATTTGCATTATGTTATTCAACTTTAAAATATAAATCATATATTCAAGAAATTTTAAAAAAATCAAAAATTAAACAATATGAAAATAAAAAGATTAAAATTAATGATGAATTATATTTATTATTAATTCATGATTTATTATTTTCTTTAAAAGGTAGAATTCAAAGTGGTAAACATCCAATAAAAGATTTTATTATATCAAATAAAACAAGATTACAAGCAGAATTTATTAAAATGAAATTAAAATATAAAATTAAATCAATTGATCAATTAAAAACTAATGATAATTATAATGATGATAAAACTCCAATTAGATGGTTTAGAATAAATACTATAAAAATTGATAAAGAAACATTTTTTAAAAAACATTATGAAAATTTTTTAAAAAATTTTCAACCAATTAATTCAATTAATGATTTAAATCAACAAGGTATGATTTATTATGATGAATATATACCTAATTTATTTGGTATTCATCCAAAAGAAAAAATTACACAATCTGAACCTTATAAATTAGGTGAAATTATAATTCAAGATAGAGCTTCATGTTTTCCAAGTCATATATTAAATCAAAATTTAAATGATAAACATATTAAAATAATAGATGCATGTGCTGCACCAGGTAATAAAACAACTCATGTAGCTTCATATATATCTAAAAAAAAAGATAATGATAATGATAATGAGAATGAAAAACCAGTTGTATATGCTTTTGAACGTGATAAAAAAAGAGTTGAAATTTTAAAAAAAATGTGTGAAAAAGCAACTGGTAAAAAATATAAAAATTTAATTCAAATTACAAATGCTGATTTTACAACTATAAAACCAGAAGATTTTCCTGATGTTACTGGATTAATAGTTGATCCATCATGTAGTGGATCAGGTATATTTGGTAGAGCATTAGAAGATAATATTAAAAAAGATGAGGTAGAAGCTGAAGAAGAAGAAGAAGAAAAACAAGATATAGATATACAAAGACTTGAAAAATTAGCTGGATTTCAAGTTGCAATAATGAAACATGCATTACTGTTTCCAAATGCAAGAAAAGTTGTATATTCAACATGTTCAATTCATGTACAAGAAAATGAAAGAGTTGTAATTGATTTATTATCAGATTTAAAAATTAAAAATTTAGGTTGGACTTTAGATATTAGAAATAATGTATTACCTAATTGGGAAAGAAGAGGAATTGAAGAAGAATTTTTTAAATTATCAAGAGATTCTAAAATTTGTAAAAAATTAGCTGGTGGATGTGTTAGAGCTAATCCTAAAGAAGATGGAGGTATTGGATTTTTTGCTGCTTGTTTTATTAAAAAAAATGGAAATGATGAAGAAGAAGTAGAAGAAGATAATAATGGATTAATTGAAAAAGAAGAAGAAGAAGAAAAAGAAGAAGAAAAAGAAAAACGTAATAATGTACAAGATCAAAATAATAATAATAATAATGAAGAAGAAGAAGAAGGTAATGATGATGAAGAAGAATGGACAGGGTTCGATTAATTTTTAAAAAATAGATGAATCAAGAATATTATTTATTTATTTATTTATTTTTTTTAACCCGTTATGATTCTTAAAATCAGAGACAATGTCATTATACCAAGAAATTCAGAATTTTTAGATGATGTTTCGAGCAAACAGATAAGATCTCTTTTTTGGATCTTTATTATTAATTAATTATTTTATTATTATTTGTAACCATGAAATTTTTTTTTTTTTTTAATGCCAGATCATATGTGTGATATATAATTATGTATATATCAATAATTTAAATTTTTGAAATTTCGTTTAATAATAATAATGTAAATAAATATGTAAATAAACAAATAAAATTTAAAATTTTAGATTTATTATTTTTAATTTTTAATTTTAATTTTTAATTTTTAATTTTAATTTTTAATTTCGGTCTGATTATAATTTTTGATTTGTTGCCAAATAAGCTACCTACCAGAAATAATTAGGCAAAAAAAAAAAAAAAAAAAAAAATGTATTATATGTTCTTCTGTGCATTCTTATTGTATATATATATAATAGTAAAGTTTAAAACATTATTTAATCTTTATTTTAAAATTATTTGCTTTAATTAACTACATAATATAATAATAATAACAATAATAATAACCTTTTGGCTTTATTTTTTTTTTAACTATGGCTATTTTTATCTATTGGAATAAATATATTTAAAATTTGGCTTATTTGAAATTTCATTTAGTAAGTGAATGATAACAATTATGTAAAGGAAAAGGGAAAAGGGAAGGAGACACAGAGTGAAAGATAACATACATCTCTGATAAATAAACTACCGAAAAAATAAAACAACAAAAAAGTCTCCCTTATTTTACTTTTATTTTTATCAGTGGTACAAAATTACTGTATTGTATTGGTATCCCGCCCAAAGACCAGCATCGTGTGATAAAAATTGCAGATCACTCACTACAAATTGAGCCATACCATACAATACAATAATACAATAATACAAAACAAAATAAAACAAAATGTATTAAAATACCTCTTACTAATAATATACATACATACATACATAAAGTACATTACATGGTTTTGATTTCTATTTGTCAGATTAAGTTTCAAATCTATTAAAAAAATCTCTTGGTATTTACATATGGAGGGGTGTGGTTGGTGATTATATTATATTATATTATAATGTATTGTATTGTTCTTTATTATATATAGTTATAAGTTGTTGTTACACAATTATTAAAATCATTCCTCAAGATAATGTGGCATCAAAGAGACATCCCATCCGTATTTGAAACATTAACTAGCTTAACTTTAGCTTAGATGTTAGTTTACTTAAATAATTATTATTATTAAAAGATTATTAACGTTTTAATAAAAAGATTATCTTTAAAAAACAATGAAAAAGATAAAATATAAAATATAATATAATATAATATAATATAATATACTAATAATATTGCATACGACATTTGTGTGAAAAAGAAAAAGAAATGTCTACTCTCTTCGTATTCTTATGACATTGTGCCGTTCGTTGGAAGGGAATTAAAAAAAAATAGAAAATTTCTATTTTTTAATTTTTAATTTTTCCTTTATTTCGGATTTAAATAAACTAAACCATACTAAAAAATTATGATAAATTCAATTAATTTGAATTTGATTGAATACTGATAAGAAAATCAAAAAAAAAGTTTTGTAACCCTGGGGTTAAAAATTCATATATTTTTAGTTTTAAATTTAGTTTTAAATTTAGTTTAAAAAAAAAAAGTAAAAGTAAGTTTCTACTTTAAAGATAAAATAATAGATAAATATTTATTTTTGTTATCAGTGAAAAATAAAAATAAAAATAAAAATAGAAAGATAAAAAAATAGAGAATATATAAAGGAACTGAGATGACTTAAAAACAAGCAAAATTAAAGATTGATCCTTTTTTTTTTTTCTTTGCTATAATTTGACAGTACCAAGACTAATCCCTTTTTCTTGTATTAATTCGTCAAGATGTTAATTATTAATTATTATTATTTATTATTTATTTATGATGTTTGTTTGTTTCAATTGATATATTATATTATTATTGTCTTTAATTAATTACCATATAATTCACTATTTTTTTTTTTTTTTTCTTGGAAATTTTTACAAGTGGAGATCAAAATAAAACATTAAACAAAATGAAAAACTAAATTCCTTCTTTCTATTTCTTTTTCTTTTTCTTTTTGTATTACAAAACTAATATTGTAACTAAAATTAAATTAAGCGGAGGAGGGAATGAGTGACTAACTCTGACTGACACATAACATAACATAAGTTTGTAAAAGGTACGTTAGTTAGTTAGTTAGCTACTTAGTTAGTTAAATTCGTTGATGATGTTGCAGATGAGGCGACAGAGAGCGAGGGTTTTAAAAGAAATAAAAAAATTATTTCATTTTTATCAGGCATTTTTTATAATTTGTATAATTTGGATTTTGCTACTTTATTTGTAATTGATTATTATT
Organism: Insectozyma bohioensis; assembly: GCA_030582535.1. NCBI lineage: Eukaryota > Fungi > Ascomycota > Pichiomycetes > Serinales > Debaryomycetaceae > Insectozyma > Insectozyma bohioensis. The sequence continues at coordinate 961 of JAKTXL010000075.1, read as the reverse complement.
CACTTTCTTAAGATATATAGATATAGATATGGAGATATTTATATCTATTTAAACACAAAAAAATATGTAATATGGTCATACCTAAAGTTTGAAATATTATGATGATATATATGATCAGCAAATATAAAAAGAAAATAAAAAGAAATAGGAAAAGATTGATTCTGAATATAATAATAATATTAGCAATAAATATAAAATATGAAATTGGTTGTTATAATATAATATAATATAATATAACATAATATAATATAATATATGGCGAGTGGCCCAAAATTATCAGTATGGAATCATAAGGCACCAAAGGCATCCCAAACAGAACAAAAAGAGTGGGGCCAAAAGCCAAAAAAAAATAAAATGGAGTCGAATAAAATAAGATAGACAAATAGAAATAGACTATTTTTTTATCATATTTGACAATATACAATACAGAATTCGTATATGCTTTAACTAAATCTACAATATTAATATTTCATGTATGGGCTAATTAGATTTTTTATTTTATTTTTAAATTTTTAGTTCCTAATTTATTTATTTATTTATTTATTTATTGTTCATTTATTTGTTCATTCATTTTGCCTTACAAATTTTTATCTTATCAATTGAAAAAAAAAAAAAAAAAAAAAAAAAAAGTGAAAAATTTTTTTTATATATATATTAATATTAATATTCGTTTGAACACAATAACCAAATGAATGAATAATAATAAGTAACCTATTATGTAGATATTATTATTTATTATTTATTATTTATTATTTTAACTTTTGTAGATTTATATTTTATATTATATGGGGCATAAGAAAATTACAACAAAAACAAAAGATCGTTAGTTCTACTTCATTATTATTTTCTTAGTTCCTTTTTTTTTTTTAATATTTATTTATTTATTTAGTTTGATGACTTGACATGAGATTAGAGATTCTACTTTGTTAGATGATACTTATTTTCCAGTCGTTCCTTTTGT
>JAKTXL010000074.1:0-70118 GCA_030582535.1 Insectozyma bohioensis | reverse complement strand
ATCTTGAATATGTCAAGGAAATGATGAATATTATAAGGAATAGTAGTTATAGAAAAGAAAAAGTTGTAAAAAAAAAATAAAAAAAAGTTGGGAAAGAAAAGTATATTTATATTATTATTTTTATTTGTATTTTTAACAATTATTGTAATGCTGCTATACTATTTTTATTTATTTTGGAGTAATATTTTTTGAAATGCTGGTATACTATTTTTTTTTTTTTTTTTGCAGCAATATTTTTTGAAATGCTGTTATACTATTTTTATTATCTACAAAAAAACATATACAAGATAAATAATAGATAATGATAAAAGTTCATATTTTATAATTTTTGTTAATTTATCTATTTAAATAATTTTAATTGTAATTTAAAAACAGTCTTAAAATTTATTTACTTTAATACTACAATACTTTTTATTTTGTTTTAAAAAAAATCATTTCATTCATTTATTGTCTTTTTTTTTTTCTTTTCTTTTATAAAAAATATACAAAAACATTTTTAAAATTTATAATCTATATAAATATAATTTTTAGATAAAATAAAAAATCTAGTAAGTTTGTCTTTATGAAGATGCTGCTGCTTTTTCATTTTCAGCTTCAATTTTATCAACCATATCTCTAAATTTTCTTTGACTATAACATTGTTCCAAGAAAATTTTCTTAAACATATGTGTTTTAAAACTTTGAAAAGTTTAAAAAAATTTGAATATAAATTTGCAATGGATTCATTTCCGTCACTGATACCAATAAAAACATCACGTTCAATATCACATTCCATACTAATATACGTTAAATTATCAAAATTTCCAGTATTTTTAAAATTTATCCAAGAATTGATATATAAACTTTCCAACAGATTAATTTTTATTAAATCACCAAGGTTTAAATTATCTACTTGTAAACTTTTTAAATTGTTAAATCTATCAATATTAATATCAATACTAATATTCTTCAAAACTAATTGATTTAAAGTATTTGGTAAATCATTTAAGTCTAAATCTGCAGCAGGTGTTTTAACAGGAAAATTATTAATATGTTGTTGACCACAAAATTTTAATGCACCTAATTTAAAATTCTTTTCTTTCAAATAGTTATAAAAATCCAAATCTTCAAACATTTGATCAAAATAAAGAATACTATTATTTAAAAACTCTTGATTATCATAATTTTTAATTAATTTTTCATCCCCATTATCAAACTTTAACACCTTTGGAGATATTTTATAAACGTTAACCAATTGAATTAATTCATCTAAATTCTTTACAATCAAGTAATTATTGTAAAACTCTTTATAAAAATTATCATTCTCATCATATTCAAAATATTCTTGATATTCCAAATAAGAAATTGGCCATTTAGCATGGTTCTGCATTTTACTTGCTATACTATCACTTATAAATACATTTTGAATATTTAAATAGACACCAAATATAGGGATAAGAAATTGACGTACACATCCTTTAAAACTATCTATTATCTTAAAAATAATCTCAATTGGGAATTCTGGTAATTGCTTCAGAAATTTAATAATATCAAAATAGTCATTATTTGAATCTTCCATTATTATCGATTATCGAGGAAGAAAGAAAAAAAATAGTGTTTAAAAGAAAGTAATTTTTTAGAATTTCTTATATCAATGTTTTAAAATGTATTGTGTGTGAAATGTGTATTGTGTGTGAAATGTGTGTTGTTGGTGGTGAGTAGAACATATTGAAAATAACTCAATTTTTATCAAGAGGTAATAAAGTCCACAATAATTAAGTTGCAAAAAAATTTCAAGTTATATAACAACAGAAAAAAATTAAACATAAGATGTATAATTTTACATTACATATACAATTTTACAAATTAAAAGGATATATATAAAATAAGTAACCAACAACCAACAACCAAAATAAAATACTTCTATTTTGAAAAATACTCTTTTAAAATACCATTATTATACTCTATTGTATGTGGAATATATTCAGCAAGAACCACAAAACATCTTTCAGGTTTAGGAATATCTAAAATAGATTCCAGATAGATCTCTAAATGCCTTAAATTCAACTTTTCAAGATTGGTATTTTTCATTGAAACAAACTTAGAACCTGAAATAACCAAACGCAGAAGCTTCTCAGGAAATTGAAAATTATCCAAATTAGTTAAATTCGTATCGATAAATTCTAATGATTTTAATGAACTAGGTAAATTATATTTCAATATATCACGTTCAAAACGAACATCATTAAATTTCAATTTTTGCAAAAATCTTGGTAATTCAAGATCTTCCGAGTAATCATAGCATATTTCTAAATCAATTATACTATCAATCAAATATTTTTCATAATATTTATAGCACCAATAAGTTAATCCATCAAGCATGAGAGGCACGGTACTCCAATGCAATACTAATCGTTTAACATCAGAAAACCTCTCAATATCACAGCCATAAACACTCAATGACTCCAATTGGGAACCACTTAACATTGAGTCCTCAATGGTTGCACCACAGTAATTATCTATTGTTAAAGACTTTAAACAGTCTGGTAAGAATAAATCATCTAAAGTCTTAATATCATCGCAAGTTCCAACTGAAAAGCTAAAACTTTGCAAATTTTTAAACTGGGACAATAAGTTAGATAGTTCAATATTACTATCACACACTTCGTGATAAATATAATATAAAGTAAGAAACTTTAAATTCAAGGGTAATTTTTCCTCCATTGTTACTTCTCTGTCTAAAATTATCTGTTCAACAGATAATGTTTCTAAAGTATCAGATAATTCCAGTAATACATCAATAAACAACCCCTTCGCTTTTAAACGTTTCAAATTGATCAATTCTGCTATACCTTTCTTAGGGAATATGAATACATCTAAAAACAATTCAGTTAAACTTTCTGAGAAAGAAAAATCAATTGCTTCAACATCAAAAAAAAAAAACACTTCAGGCAAAAAAGGCAATCCAGAGTATTTATGACCATAAAAAAGTCCCAATTTACCAATTTTAAACAAATACAATATATCATCAACTTCATCATCATCAAAAACTTTATCAAATTCAAGTGTACTCTGAGTTATAATATCTTCATAATGATATTCATATACAGATTCTTCTTCACCAGCTTCAAATCTTATTGTAGTTAAACACATATTATATTCAGTAATCAAACCAATTAAATCATCTAACTTGCTAACAACAATACAACCTTTATCATAATATTCTAAAAAATATTGATCTTGTTTTCTAATTTCATATTTGAAAAAATCAGAATCATAATCATTACACCAAATAGGAACTTTATCATATTTTTCAAGTCTTTTAGCAATAGTTGGACTTATAAAAGCTTTTTTAAATCTAATATAATCACGATAATAAGGTAAAAATAATTGAAGTACATAACCAGGTAATTTTTCTAATATTCTATCAATTAAACCATCCGGTTGATATGGTAATAAATCAAGTAATTTATTAATATTAACTTTTTTAATAAGATTTGGATGTTCAATGAATAAATCTTTAACCAATTCTGAATAATTCATGATTATTTAAAAGAAAAAGATGTTAACGTGTGTAGTATATATATATTGAATTTTGGCAACACATTTATTTTTGGAAATATCCACACGTTCTACACATGGTAGTGCCAATTATTAAAGACAACGGGTAAAAAAAAAAAAAAAAAAATAAAATCTAAAAAAAATAAAATTATCAATAGGTTACTAATCAATATAATGAAATTTCAATTAATATCATTAATATTTTATATAACAATAACAATAGCATATTCAACATCCAATATAATTCAAGCAAATGATGCGAATTTCAAACAAATAATTCAACAACCAGGTAAATTTTCATTTGTTGATTTTTATGCAGATTGGTGTCGACATTGTAAAAAATTATCACCAATTATAGATGAATTAAGTGAATTATTTATAAATTATCCAGAAATTCAAATTTTAAAAGTTAATGGAGATAAAGATGGTAAAAAATTAAGTAAAAAATATGTTGAAATTGGTTATCCAACATTATGTTTTTTTTTTGAAGATGGTAAAAAAATTGAATTTGAAGGTAGTAGAGATGTTGAAAGTTTAAGTAATTTTATTCAACAATTAAGTGGAATTAGATTAAATGATGATGAAAAAATTAATAAAGAAATTATAAAAGAAGAAGATTTAGAAATAAAAGATAATTTAAATAAATTAAATGTTGATAATTTTTTTGAAATGATTAATAAATTTCCTTATAGTATTATATCAATTGGAGCAAGTTGGTGTGGATATTGTCAAGAATTTAAATCAATATTAGAAATGTTAGCTAATGAAATATATATTAGAGATGAAGATAAAATTTTAATTGGACATTTAATAATTGATGAATCTGAAGATAAATCAATTGAAGATAAATATAATATTGAAAAATTACCAACATTATTATTTTTTCAAAAAGATAAAATTGATAATCCATTAATTTATCAAGGTAATTATAAAGATTATGAACAAATTATTGATCAAATTAATAAATTTACTGGATTAAATCGTGATTCTTTTGGTAATTTAATTAATAATGCAGGTGTTATACCTGAATTAACTGAATTAATTAAAAATCAATCAGAAGAAATTTATGAATTAGAAGATTCAGAAGATTATAATTATTATAAAAAAATTATTAATAATTTAGATTTTATTCCAATTGAATTAATTAGAATTGAACAAATTTTATTAAATGATATAGATAAATTAAATGGAAAAACAATAGATTCATTAACTAAAAGATCAAATATTCTTAGACTGTTAATATAAATATAAATGATTTTATTTTTCTTTACCATTCTATAGGATTAAATTTTTGAACTATTCTAACTTTATCAGGCCAAACTTTTCCATCACCAACAATACATTCATCAATAATTGGTTTTGCATTATTTGGTTTACATAAACCTAACCAAATATTTTTCCCAGAAGATTTTAAATAAATAATTAAATTAGCTGCAAATTTATGACCACCTATATGATTTAAAAATTCAACTTTAACACCTCCAGGATTTAAATCTCCATAATCTCTATATAGACCTAAATCTCTTAAATATAAATCCATTTCTTTTTTCATTATTGGAGCAGTTATACCACATCTTTTATCTCTTGTTTTATGAGAACATAAAAATATATAACTTTGATTTAAATCTTCAGATATTTGAGGTAAAACACTTTTAATTTTATTAAATTCATAATTATTTTCCAATACAATAATTAATTTATTAAAAATTGTTTCAACTTCTTCAATATCAATATTTTTTAACCATAAAAAATATGGCATAATTAATATATCACCTTTTTTACCATTTAAATAATCATCATTAATTAATAATTCATCTGAACCAATTGAAGATACAGTAACTTTTATATTACCTAAAGAAGTTTTAGTATTAGAAGCCCAATTACTAATTTTATTCAGTATAGTTCCATTAATACCAGTTGCATCATGAGGCCAATCATTTTTACCAGTTGATATTAATAAATGTAAACCAAAAGGTTTTGTTGAATGCCATAATTTATCATTTTCTTCAAATGTTAAAGATTTTGGATATTTTGATGTACATGATTCACAAATTTCTGAACATTGACTTAATTCAAATCCTGAATCTATAATTTGTTGATCTATTGAATCTTCTTGTTTACCAAAGAATTTATTAAATATTGACATATTATCTTTTTTTTGTGTATGTTTCTGTATGAAGGATCTATAATATTAAGTTTAAGTTTTGAAAAATAAACAATAAGATGAGATGGGAAAATAATAAATAAATAAATAAAATAAAATAAATAAGTTAATGAATGAATAAATGAATGAATGAATGAAATGTATAATGGACCCTTGAAAAAGATAAAGAAGTTTCAAAGATGATAGAAATATCAGATATTTAAATAAAAAGGAAAAATTTTTTTTTTTTGGTTAAAAATAAATAAATAAAAAATATAAAATATCAAAAACACGGAATAAGATCCGTTTCAGTCGCATCGGAGCCGTGTGTTTTATTTTTCACTATTTTCATTTTCATTTTTCGCTTTCATTATCTATATTGGAAATAAGATAAGAAAAGAGAGATTTGGTTCTAATTTCTATTTATTTCTAATTTCCGACTTACTGATTTTTAAGATATCAATCACAGTTAACTATTTAAACGATTTTAAAGAAAGAAAACAATAGAGTAAAAGTTTTACTTTGTTATAAAGTTTTATTTCAAGGGATAAAGTTTGTATATAAGAAATCGTTTCTTTTCTGTACAGTCTCTTTTCTTTTTTTTTTTTTTTTACAATGTAATTATTAGTCCGTTTGTCATATTTTTTTACGTCACGTAGATTCCGGACATTCATTTTGACATCAAAATGAGAGATGACCTTTTAATTTCAAATTTGAATATTAACAAAATAGTAGAAGGTTATTAGTAGTTGATGATACAGCCAGTCAGTTTCAAGGTTGTACCCCTTACTTAATATTCTGGTCTGTCTTCAAATATATGCAATAAAGGATAAAACTTTAAAAATAAAATTTCAAAAACTGAATTAGGAAATGGATATGGAAGTTATGCCAGTCCTATAAGGTTTTAACTTGATATACTTGGGTTTGTTAGAGATCTAACGGAGTAGAACAAAAAGGTTGAACAAAATTAATAAAAGATCATGGAAAATATATATAGATGCAATTCCGCTTGATCAGAAGTTGCCAAAAATTAAAAGTATTAAAAACTGTATTCCGGGTAAGTCGTACAAAATAAAATAAATTAGTGTAAACAAAAAAATAAATTTGGAATAAACTAGATAAATGAAATAAAATAAAATAAAATGAAATGAAATAAATTAGTCATTTAAATATAAATTTATTAGGTCCCTATTTGATTTATTTACCGAATAGCCGCAAAATCTAACTAAGTTAAGTTTAAGTTTAAGTTTAAGTTCAGAATTAAATTAAATTAAATTAATATAAATTAATAATATTAAATTAAATTAAATTAAATTAAATGTCGTTAAAAAAAGATTGTTAAGAAAGAAAGAAAAAGAAAAAGAAAAAGAAAAAGAAATTCAAAGGAAAGGAAATTAAAAGAAATTTAAAAACAAAACAAAACAAAACAAACAAAACAGACAAAAAATAATTATTTTTTTATATCTCTGTCTCATGCCATGCCAATCCATACCATATACCATATACCATACCATACCATATCATATGCCTTGCCTTGGGCTTTTAAAAGAGTAAGATTTAACTACCTAATTCTTAGTTGAAAGGAGACAGATGAAAGAATTCTTATTACGACCATAAAACAATAGTCTAAATTACACAAATATATAGATACATTGTTCTATAAATCTTTTTTTTCTTTTCAACCCAAAGTCTAGACATCTCTAAAAATTTAAATTTTAATTTATACATAAGAGATAGAATAAAATAAATAGAAAAGGCTCATAAAATCCAGTACAGTACAGGCTATAAAATAAAAGTAGATATTTGTATTAGTATTTATATATAAATATATTATATTATTAATTTCTTTTTAAAATAGTAACAAAATAAAATAAAATAAAATAAAATAAAATAAAATAAATATAATACAATTTTTCTTGAATTTTATACTTTGATACCTTTAAAGATTCCAATTGTTGGGTTGAAAATAAGGCAAGAAATAGAAATAGAAATAGAAGGAGAAGTAGAAGATAAAGTAAAAAGCTTCTTCTTCAAAATATACCCCATCATCTTCATAAATTACTCTATTGTTGTAGAAATAATATACATATACATTATACATAAATATTTTTTTTTGTTACATCATCATTTTGATGCTACACCTGACTTGTTGAATTGAACTCTGAGTTGAAGCCTGACCCAAAAGTTTAATAGGATAATAAAAAATATTATATTTATTAGAACGTCATTACTATATTATATTCTAATATTATAGACTATAGACTATAATATTATAATATTATAATATTCTACTAAGGTTCAGGTTTTCTTACTATAATTTTAATTCTCTTTAAAGTTTATTATATACATTACATATATATTATATTATATTATATTATATTATTATTAACTAGTAATAAAATAAAGTAAAGTAAAGTAAAGTAAATAAACAAAAAAGGAAAAATTCAGAACAAAAAAAAAGAAAGAAAAAAAATTTAGAATTTTAGAATTTTTTGAAATTTGATATTTTTGATGAATTTTTATTAACTACCACAACTTTTAACATCCATCATTATCATCATCATCATCAACTACCTAACCTTAATCTTATTTATCCATTTTATTATATCATACCCTTAGACACTTACTACCATTTTTAAGTTCTTTATATCAATCGTTCTATTCATATATTATACCTTTTATTCCACAATATCATTTTCTTTTTTTCTTTAACTATTTTTTTTTTTTTTTATTTTTAAAACAAACAGACAACACAAATATACAACCACAGATAATCAACACAAATATATATCCCCAATACATCAAATTATTTTCCATTTCATGACTTTATATATATCTTCAATACATTTAATTTAATTTATAAATTAAAATAATATTACAAAAAAAAATGATTCAACTATTGTCAATTTCCAATCATTCCACTCCAACAAATACACCAACAACAGAAAGTCATCTTCGATTAAATTCAACAGATAATCAATCTCCATCATATTTATCAAAACCATCAATACCTATATTGGAAGATATGGATATACTTGACGATGATGATGACGATGATAATACAGTTACTTTACCTTTATTGACGTCGCAAAATTTAAAACAACAAGATAATCATCATGAACAACAACATGATCATCAACAAGAAGAAGATACTACTATTGATGATTCAAAACTTGTATCAACAACATCTCAAGCTAATAAACATCGATCTCCGTCAACGCCGACATCATTTAAAGGTTCAAGATCAGAAAATTCAGATTATAGTCGTGAAACAACACCTTCATCAATTGAAGAAAATCAAACTCAAAATAATGGTTTAACAGTTCAATATCAATTTCAACCTAAATCTGGTCCTCCAATACCTTTATCATTAGATATAGATCCATTTCATAAACATTATGAACAATCTGAAAATTCAACTATAAAACCTACATCACCTGAAAATAAAATAAATTCACCATCTGATTTAACTTCACCAACTGATTTAACTTCAACATCTCCAATAATACCAGAAATAAATAATAATAATAATAATATTAATAATAATAATAATAATATACCACCTAAAATTTTAACAACACCACCAAATGATTCACCTCCATCAACTTCACAACATACAAATCAATCTTCAAGTTCATTAAATCTACCACCAAAAAATATTCGAAGACATACTTCACCAACAGTTTTAAAATCTAAAAGATTATCAAAAGATTTACCTTTAAGAGATCATATAACAAAATCAAATTCAAGAACTTCAACTATAGGATTATCAAGGCATTCAATAAATTTAGAACGTCCAAGTGTTCGAAGTACTTTTCCTCATCCACATTTACCTCATGATATACCTATATCACATGAAATTCAAAAAATGAGAGATACTATAGTTTATAGAAGAAATTTAAAAAAGAGATATTTAGAAGATGAAAAAGTATTAGTTGGAAATAAAATTAGTGAAGGTCATGAAAATTTTGTATTAGCTTATAATATGTTAACAGGTATAAGAGTTGCAGTTAGTAGATGTTCAGGTCTAATGAAAAATTTAACTGATGAAGATTTTAAATCAACTAAAAAATTAACTTTTAATTTTGATGGTAGTGAATTAACTCCAAGTTCAAAATATGATTTTAAATTTAAAGATTATTGTCCAGAAGTTTTTCGAGAATTAAGACATTTATTTAGTATAGATCCTGCTGATTATCTTGTATCAATAACTGGGAAATATATTTTATCAGAATTAGGTTCACCAGGTAAATCAGGTTCATTTTTTTATTATTCTCGTGATTATAGATTTATTATTAAAACAATACATCATTCTGAACATAAACAATTATTAAGAATGTTACCAGAATATTATAAACATATAAAAGAAAATCCAAATACTTTAATATCACAATTTTATGGATTACATAGAGTTAAAATGCCATTATTTGGTGGTGGAAGTAGGAAAGTTCATTTTGTAGTTATGAATAATTTATTTCCTCCACATCGTGATATTCATATAAAATATGATTTAAAAGGTTCAACATGGGGTAGATTTACAACAGTAGCACCACAAGATGCAAAAGATGATAATTTATCAAAATATACTTTAAAAGATTTAAATTGGTTATATAGTCATGAAAAAATTAAATTTGGACCTGAAAAGAGAGCATTATTTTTTAAACAATTAGAAGCTGATGTTAAATTATTAGAAAAAGTTAATGTTATGGATTATTCATTATTATTAGGAATTCATGATGTTAAAAAAGGTAATAATGATGATTTAAATCCAAAATTATCAGTATTTGAACCAAAATCATTTGATAAATGTGCATTAATAAATACAAATCCAAGAGATATTGATAGAGGTCAAGATTTACCAACAGATGTATTTCCTGGAAGATCAAAATATGTATTTTATGGTCATGATGGTGGGATTAGAGCTACTAATGAAGAAAATGGTCCAATGTCTGAAATTTATTATCTTGGTATAATTGATTGTCTAACAAATTATTCTTTTAGAAAAAGATTAGAAACATGTTGGAGATCATTAAAACATCCAAGAAGTGTAATTCTGGCAGTTCCAGCAAAAGAATATGGTGATAGGTTTTTAAAATTTATGAAAGATGGATCTACGAATCCAAAATCTAAAAAGGAATAGGTGAAACATATTGTTTTTATATAACTAATGTGTAAAAAAATTTCTATATATATATTCAAAAGTTAGATACAATTTACGAAATTTATTTTTTTTTTTTTTTTTTTTTTTCTTTTTATTTTTCTCGTTTCGCAAAAGTTTAACCAATTGAAAAAATTAGAAAAATTATCAACATATATAAGGGAAGGAGTTAAGCAACCAAACACAATGATAAAGCTAAGATCAATTCCACGCATTAAACTAGCTAGATCCATATCAATAGGTCAACCACCAACACCAACATCTTCAGATCTTGGTAAAACAACAACAATACCAGAAAATATTCAAAATAGTGAACAATTAATAGGGTATAGAACATTAGAAACAGCAGAATTTAAATCATTAGGTTCACCACCAAGTGTAATATCAATAAATTCACCACCTTCAGTACCAATTTATTTAAAACGAGGATCATTATTATCAATTTATGGATTATCACAATTATCAAATCTTGAAAGTATAAAAAGTACATTAGAATTTCCATTAATTTCAAAACAATTATTATATAATGGTTTTTTTACAAGTTATCAAAAATTATTATCAACAACACCATTTTCAATACTTATTAGTTCAAAATCAATTAATAAATCATTTGTTAATTTAAAATTAGATGGAATTAATGATTGGGCTATATTTAAACAAGATTCAATTCAAGTTTATACAGGAAATTCATTAAATTTAAATATTTTTAAATTACCAAAATATATATCAAAAAAATTATCACGTCAATTAAAAATAGATAGATTAGAAACTGGATTATTTAAATGGTTTGGTGGTGGTTATACATTATTAAGTGGTAGAGGACAAGTTGGATTAATTGGTAATGGATCTATATATGATTTAACATTATTAGAAGATGAAGAAATTTTAATTAATAAATCTAATTTAATTGGTATAACAGTAAATGGACCTTATGATTTACAAAATTGTATAATAAAATATTCATTTCCAATTGAAGAAATTAAAGAAGATATAATTATAAAACCAATATTAATTGAACCAACAAAATATAATGAAATTATTTTTAAATTAAAAAAATTTGGAAATTTTTTTAAAATTATTTGGAATTTAATTAAAAAATATACTTTTGATTTAAAAAAAACTAGTTATAATTCATTGGTTGGTAATAATGAATTTATTAAAATTATAGGACCAAGAAATTTATTAATTCAATCAAATTCAAATATAAATACTTTATTTAAACCAAAAAAAGGTTCAATTATAAATGATTCAACAACAACTACAAGTTCTGATTATTTAAATTATGTTACTATTTCTGAAAATAAAACTCAATTTAATAGTACACCTGATTTTTCAGAATCAATTAAAGAGATTGAAAAAAAGTAAAAATTATATAGATATATATATTAAATAAAAGACATAAACTATCATAAACTCATTAAAATTTTAGAAGAATTTCTAATAATCCTTCCATTTTTCAACTTTTTTAATTGATGGCAATTTATTTTTAGGTACATTGTCATCTGATAAAGGAGGTAATTGAACATCAGGCATTTGATAATCAGGTTTTAATAATTGAGAAATTGGAGGTAATTTTGGTTTAACAACATCATTATTTTTAATTTTTTCATTTATTTTATTCTTTTTATTATTTTTCTTTTTATTTTTTTTCTTTTCATTTGTATGATTTTCATCATTATCAATATCCATTGCATCTTCATCAATAATATCTTCATCATCCATTGATGCATCTTCATCTTCATCACCATCTTCTTCAAATGCATATTCTGAAATTGGTGATTGAGAATTTTCAACTAATTCTCTTAATCTTGTTGATGATGAACCATTATTTTCTGAATCATTATTATTTTCAAATTTTAATTGACCAAATTTTGGATTATTATTATAACCTGCTGTTGAACTTGATCTTGATGATATTGATGATGAATTTCCCGATTCTCCTCGACCTAATGATAAGAAACTATTAGTTGAATCTTTTGAACTTGATGATTCATTACCTGAATTAATACTTTTACTACCATTACCATTTCTTGAATCTCCTGATGATGATTCACTACCAACTATATCACTATTACTTGATTGTTCAGAACCAGAACCATTTCCATCATTCCCATCATTACTATTATCTTTATCTGGTGAAGGACTTGAATTTGATGAATCATTAGATGAATCAATATACATTTTACCTTTTTTAAGTTGTTTCTTTGTTTTTTCAGGTTCTTTACTCGCTGTAGTTGTTGTTGTATTCTTACCAGATAATGATGATGAAGAAGTTGAAGATGGAGGAATTGAATCAAATATTTTTTCTGATTTTGATTGAAGTTCTGGGGTATCATTTGATGATGCTGAAGATTCTCCATTTTGTTGAGCATTTGGTGGAGTAATTGAATTTGATGTTGAAGAATCTGATGATTCTAAATTATTTGATATTGGATGTTGTGGATGTGGTGCTTTTGGTTGAGGAGGTAATGGAAAACTACTTTGTAAACCAACATTTCCATCTGAATGACTTCGTGGTGGTCCAGAATTAAGATATGAACCTCCACTAGGACCAGAAATTGGATATTGTGTATTATATGGAGCATATTGAACTGGTGGATAATTATTACTTGGTGGTGGTGGAGGTGGTGGTGGTTGTACATGTGATACTGATTGAGATGATCTCATAGCTCTTAATCTTTCATATGGTACAAACATATCATCATAATTATGCTGATCAGTTGGTGTTGGAGAACTATTTGGAATATAATGTATTGGTTGTTGTTGTTGTGGTTGTTGTTGAGGTGTAGGAATTACACCAGGTGGTGGTGATATATAACTTGGATGCATTGGAATTTGAGCTAAATGTGGAGATTGTTGATTAAATGGTGGTGGTGAAAATGATTGAATTCGTTGTGATGGTGAAGTTGATGATGTTGTTGACCAAACATTACTATGTTGAGGAGATGGTGAAGCTGATGATACAACATAATATTTAGACATAACTTTTGAAATAGCTTTACTTAAATCATTCCAATTAAAAACTTTTAAATCTTTTTCAATATTTCTTGGTCTTGGATTTTCCATACTCATAATTAAATTAAAAAAATCTCTATCATGATTATTTGATCTTGATACTGTAGTTGGTTTTAAAGATTGTAAATTTCTACGAATTCTATTCTTTTCTTCAATACCAAAACTTTGATGAACTAAATATTCTAATAATAATATTATATCAACAGATGTACAAATATATCTTTTTTTAGCTTCCCAATAAATACATGATATAATAGGTTTAACATTATCAAATTCAACTGATTTAATAGGTTCAAAATTAACTAATTGCATACCATTTTCATTATGAAAATTAAATTCAACTAATCTTCTTTTATCATGAATTTCTTCCATTGACCAATTTTGTGTCATTAAATTTAAATCTTTAATAAATTTTAAATTAACAGCATAACTGGGATTTAAATAATGCAGAAATTGTCTAACATATTGAACATTTGATGTTGATTGATGTCCCATATGATATAATTGTGATTGAAATTTATCATTATTAGATAAAGGTGTACTAGTATTATTATTATTTATAATATGTCCATTCAGATCTACATAAGGTGGTATTTGAGGTTGTATTTGAGGTGGTATTTGTTGATATGTATTTATTGGTTGAATTAATTGTGGTTGCAGCACTTGAGGTTGATATATTACTTCATTAGGTGCCTGTATTGGCTGTAGATGGGGCAGTTGTTGTTGTTGAGGTTGTGGTTTTAGTATATATGGATGTTGTTCATATTGAGTCTGTATAAAATTTGGTGATGTTGGTGAAGATGAATCTGAATAATTTCCATGTCCTTTCTTACTCTTTATTCTTTTAAATTCTACCATTTTTAACTTATTTCGAACTTTTAAAGTTCTTTAAAAAATTTAATAAAAACTGTCTTTTATTGATTCTAAAATTTGGAATCAACTTCAACTTGGATACTTCTTTTTATATCGTTGTAAAATTATATTTCTAATTATTAATTATTCGAGTGGCTATTTTTTGGTATATAACGCCAGTTGCAAAAAAAAAATATTATAGTATATTATATATAATAAGAAATGAAGTTTGAATATATTTATTACTGATTGAATAACCAAATTTTAATGAAAAGTTTTCTTCAAACATTTGGCAAAGGATCAACTTATATATCATCTTTTTAATTTTTTTTTTCCTTTTAATTTAAGGTTTTTTTTAGAGACATTGTCTTTGTTGTTTACCTTTTTAAAGTTTCTTACAACGGAGTCCGTTGGTTGTATTTCAAAATATGGAACAAAAAAAAAAAAAAAAAAAAAAAAAAAAAAAAAAAAAAAAAAAAAAAAAAAGAAAAAGTCAAAAAGAATAATAGAAAATTTTTCTAAAACAAGTTATATACCCTGTTTAAAAAAATGGTTGTATAATTAATACAACTGACTTCCGATTAAAAAAAAAGAGATCATTTTAAATTAATAGCAAAAAACTTTTATCATTTAATAGATATCCCCTTGATTAGAATGTGGCAAGAGGGATTTAAAGGATATTAATTAAGATTTTAAATTGATTAATTTAAAAGCAACTTGAACTCCACTGGAGATGAAATTAATATGGACGAATATTTAAATGTATGGAATTCCACTAAAACTTATTGTTAAGAAAAAAAAAAGAAAATGAAAGATTATTTATTTTTTTTTTTTTGTTAGCACGGATTACCATAATTAGGTAGTATTTCTATAAACGTTAATCTTAAATTTTTAATTAATTTCGAAAAATGCAAACGAATATTCTAAAATAATTAAATAATTTATCAAAAGCGGTTAAAGTTACAATAAAGTTGACTCGATAAAATTATTGTTTCTTTTTTTTTTTCAGCCAATTGGTTTTGTGTCTTTGTTTATATTTATGGTTCCATCTAAAAAAAAAATGGAACTCAGAAAGAATATGGTAGCGCAATCTTTCAAAAGTTGGATTTGTTAGCAATTTTTTGCTACAATCAACGTATATGTATTGTTTGTTTGTTTATATATCGGTTGATTGTCCATAATACTTTAGCTTTATTTACTTTATTTAAAATCACCAAATTATGATACGAAATGAAACTATCATGAAATTCATTATCTAATAAATTAGATGTTTTGAAAAAAATAACATGAGCTCAACAAAAAGTGGGCATTGTTGAAAAATCATTATTATGAATCAAAGCTATTATTTTTATTTTACTATTAATATATTGTGGCAAATATATATTGAATCTGTTGGACCAAATCCAAAAAAATAATTAAAACATTATAAGACTTTGAAAAAAAATATTCCCTTAGTTTTTAATATTTTATATCATAGAATATTTTATCTGTCAATTTTTATTAAACATGAGATTATCAAATGAACCCAATCGCTATGACCTAACTTATTAATCAATAAATGGTTTGTTTGTTTATTGAATTCCGGTATAATTGATCCCGAATTTTATCCGTCGGTGTTTAATTTTTTGTTTTTTTCTGCTGCGAAACAACAACAATAAATAAGTCAATAATAAGTCTTAGGTCCATTATATCCCTACATACTTAGCCCGTTTCGAACATGTTCGAAAACAATCTCTATTATATTTGGTTATTCTTTCCATTTGTTTATTAGTAATTCACCCCACGTCATTAATTTCAATTTTGTTTGTTGATTGATCAAGAAATTGTTTTTGTTTTTAAATGACACATTTCCGATAGCCAAATCTTATTTATTTAAAGTTTTAGTCGGAATATCATCAAGTTTAAATAACTATAGTAAATATTTATTAAAATACTTGTTTATATTTTCAATGGAGCTCCGTTGAAAACACATTCCTAGAATTTAATCTCGTATTGGGTGCAAATCCAAGGAAACAGACTTATGCAGAACGAGATATTTTAGTAATTTTGTTTTAATTTAATCAAATGTACATAATTTGAAGTATACAACGGACTAGAGCCGGATTTCATTACACAGTAATATTAATCCAAGAATTAAAAAGAACATGTGGTAAATTATAGACTTTTTTAATGATGGTGGCTAACCTGTAGAATTTCTTTTCATGATTAAAACAAAGTCTGAGAATGAAGTTGTAATTTAGAAACATTTTCAAGACATGTGTTTGATAGAACAATTAGGGATAGAACAATTAAGCATAGAATAATAAAGGATTAAGGATATTAAAGTTTAAGGTTGCTAAGTTTAAGGATTAAGGTTAAGATTCTCTTCGAAACAAAATCAAGACATGTGTTTAAAACGGAACGGTTGCTACATATTAATGAGATTTTCGTTCATTAATCCTTTTGTCTTTTTTATATATCCGATTTACAACCTTGTAATGGCAATTTTTCCTTTTTTACATAATTTTTTTTACTAAATTTTTAGTTTGCAACAGTAGAATGGAAGTAATCTATCGAAGTAATTTAAATTGATATCGCTATTAAAATTACATTAGGGCTTAGTAATATGTATATTCAATACGTCATTATATCTATAATAATATTGATAACACTAACTAATACTTCCACTCCAACCAAAACAACTACAATAAATTCCAAATTTTCTTCATGAGAATGACCCAATTGTTCTTTCAACATTTGTAACAAATCCGAGATAACTTCCAATCTTTGATTTAACAATTCCACTCTTTGATTAATTTCTAAATATCCTCTTGTTGCTTGATAAATCGGTTCTAAATGAGGTTCCGACCAAATTATTTCTGGAGAATCTAAAACTGATCCATGTAAATTAATATTTATTCTTAAAATAAATAATTCTCCAATAGATTTCATAATTTCATCCCTTGTCATTTCAACTTTACCAGTATGAGCAATTTGTTGAGGAATTTCTTGAGTATCTTCAATTGTATTATCAACTAATTCTTCAAATAATGAAATTTTAACTGATTGAGCTAATGCATGAGATATAGATAATTTCAACATATAATTTTCATCATCTCTTAACGTTATAAAATCATTATAAATTCTTGGTTGATATGATTTTGTAATATAATAATTAAATTCTTCAATTTGTATATCTTCTTCAGATAATTTCTCACTTTCAAATTTTGCTAAATCTTCTAAAAATGCTGCTTCTTCTTTTGTAGTATAACCCCACATTATAACAACTCCATATTCAAAAATAAATATATCATTCTTTTTACCAATATCAATTTCACCACCATCATCGGCTAATCTTATTAATTTATGACCATCTTCTTCATCATTTAAATCATTTCTCCAATCTTTATAAGTAAACGGAGTATATAAACATTCATCAAATAATTTAGGACTTGTATTATGAATTCTTTTTCGATCTTTTAACCATCGTAATAAATCTTTCATTTTATAGGAACCACAAGTACAATATGCAGTAACTCTTGGTAATAAATCTCGATGCAGTTTACCTAAAGTTTCAGCATCTTTTCTTGCTGATGTATCAGTAATTTTTTTAACTTGTGAATAAACTCTTGTTGGTTGAGTATCATCTTCATCTTCATCATCTTTATTATTTATAGAATCTAAATCAGGGTCTTCCGGTAATAACTTCAATTTTTGTGATGTTCTACTAGTTCTTTGTAAACCAATTTTATTTGACTTTGCAATCTTTTTTGTTGGTTGAGATGTTGATTGTTTATTCGTTGTTGTTTGGATTAGTTGATTTGATGATGATGATGATTCATTTCTCGGTGGTAATAGTATTGGACTTTCTGGAATGGTTGTATCTAAATTTGAATTTAGTAGGGGAGTAGTATCTGAATCTAATTGTGACATGATTTGATTAATTGGTTATACTGTTTGACGATTGTTTGCTTTTTTCTTGATTGATGTTTATCAATTAATTTTTTGCTTTAAAAAAAAGAAAAGAGACACATCAGAAAAACGTTGCGACATTAAAAAATGACATACCCTGGAGATGCTCATTACAAATTTTTTTTTTTTTCTATATTTTTTCTTTAAACAACAGTGTTGCCAAAAAAGTAGTAATCATGGTTGTAAAGAAAAAGACTACTGAATCTTCCAGAAGACATGGTTTCATATCATTCAAGGATAGAATAGATAGTATTAAAATAGAACCAAGTAAGAAACTAACTAAAAGAGCTCATGATTATGTTGAAACATCACATTTTTTAACTACTTTAGAACATTGGCAAGAAATTAATTTATCAGGGAATTTTACTGAATTTCTTAATAAAATTGAACAAAAAGTTCAATCTTTACCACAAATATTATATCATCAAAAAGATATTTATGATGCATTATATCAAGCAATTGAAAAAAATGATGTTAATTCAATGCAACCATTATTAGAATTATTATCACAATTTATTCATGATTTGGGTCCTGATTTTATGCCATTTTATTTAAAAACTTTAAATCTATTAACTACTTTAGCTGTTAATATTAATCCAAATGATTTACAAAATAATAGAAATACATCAAATGTATTGGAATGGATTTTTAATACCATTGCATTTACATTTAAATATTTAGCATCATCATTAATTAAAAATTTAAAACCAACATTTAATGAATTATTACCTATATTAAATTTAACTAAAAAGACATATATTTCAAGATTTTGTTCAGAAGCATTATCATTTTTAATTAGAAAACTGAATGTTGATGAATTAAAAGAAATTGTAAATTTTTCATTACACGATCAAACTGATTCTATATTAGATAATGAATTTTATTGTGAAAGTTTAACTATTTTATATAGTGAATCAATGAAAAATACTAAAGGTACTTTCCATTCAAAATCAAATATAATTATTACAACATTATTAGATAGTATATTGAATCATATGAATGAAAATGTTCAACCTAAATTAATCGGTATTGTATCTGAAATTATTTTAAAAGTATTACATCATGGTACTACAGAATCGTGTGATAGATTTTATATTTTAATTACTAAAATTTTAAATGATCTACTAGTAGAAAATTCAAATAATTTAACATTATTAACTACTTGTCAAATATTAATAACGTTATCATTTGCAGAATCAGGTAGAAAAGTTAATGATTGGGAACCAGTACTTGATTCAATAGATATTTTAATAGATAAACTAGATTCAAACTCATTAGAATTATTAGAATCATTTGTATACCTTATGGTAATTGTATTTAGAAATGCTGATATACAACCATTGACAAAAAGATGTAAAAAATATTTGGATACTATTTCTTCAATTAATAATGGAAATGAATTTTTACTTTTTGCTCAATCAAGTTTAGCTATTGCAAATTCAAAAGTTACTAATTTTGGTATAGTGAAATATATTCAAGATTATATCAATTCTATTAATTATGATCAATTACCAAAATTAACTTTTTTCCTTAAAACTATTTCATTAACATTTGAAGTTCCAGAACCAAAATTAGATATTAATTCAGATATTAAATCAGGAAATTATGAAGAAGTTTATTGGAAATTATTATTATTAGGATATTGTAATAATTATTCAAGTGTTGATGATGAAATTTTAAAAGAATTTTTATTTAATCTTCCAGATTCTCCATTCAATAAAGAATTAGCAGCAATATCTTTAGAAATATTAGTTGATAAAGGTGCAACTTCTGAAATCTCAAATTTCTTGGAACATTCATTTATAAAATTTAATAAATCATCTAGATTTATAAATGCAGTAACTAAATTTGTTAATAAAACTCAAGAAAAAGGTAATTTATTAGCTAAAGCCATTGATTGTTTATATTATCCAAGTCATGAATTACGTAGTAATGCAATTGAATTAATAATTGCTTTACAAGAAAATACATCTACTTATTTATCACAAATTCGTTTAATTGAACAAATTCCATTAACTTTAGCAACTGGTAGAGATCTTGTTTTACGTATTAGAAATTTAGCAATTGAATTTCTGAAAGATATAAAACCTGATCCAATAGATAAATTGATTATAATAAATTATTTATTTGGTTTATTATCAAATAGATTTCAACCATGTTGGAATGCTGTTAATGAAGCATTACCTATAATTTCAAATTCTTCATGTAATGAAGATATTTGGAATGTTGCTTATAAATTATTAACTTTAAATTATGATAATGAAAATACAGAATTTAATATAGATTCATTTAATAAAGAAAGTTCTTTAATTGAATGGCAACCAAAAGATTCAAGATTATTAAATAATTTTGAACATTTTGATAATAATTTTTTAATACCTTATAGAAATATTCAAAATTCAATAATGGAACTTTGTAAAAAAGAACTTGGTGATTATCAATTTAATGTAATGGTTAGATTACAAACTTTACAAGCTTTGAAAACTATTCCTGTTGTAGGAGAAAAAAATATAGCTAAATTAATACCAATCTTAACTAATGATGATGATGAACAAAGTTGGTCTTTACAAGATAGAAATGCATTATTAGAATTATTTACTAAATTTAAACAATTAAAAAAGAAACCATTATCCAATGAATTATATGAATATTTATTAAATAATTTATTAACTAGTACTCATTTAAAAGTTCAACAATTAGCATTAGATGTATTATTCAATTATGGTAATCAATCAATTAATAAATATAGAGATAATTTAAAAAATTTATTAGATGATACTATTTTTAATGATGAAATTGCAGTATTTTTAAACTCAAGTTCTGATTCAATTATAGAACAAGAAGATTTACCAGAATTAATGCCATTTATAATAAGAATTTTATTTGGTAGAGTTCAAGGTGCAACTAAAAGTAATAGTAAACAAGGGAAAAAATTTGCAGTTATATCTACATTACCAAGTTTACCAACTAATGATATAATTTCATTTATTAAATTAGGTGCTGATAAAATTGGATATCAAGATTTTTTTAATGGATTAATTCCAAGAGCAAGTTTAGGTTTAGAAATTAAAGATTTAAAAAGAATTAGTGGGTTTATTAATTTATTAACTGAAGTTTATGATACTTTAGGAGCCAATTATAGTGAAGCTTTGAAAACTACTATTGAACCATTAGTTTTTTCATTAGTTTCAGCTCAAAATAATATTGAAACTAATAATGATAATGATAAAAATATAGCTAAAAATATTAGATCTAAAGGTATGAAATGTTTAAATGAATTATATAAGATTATTGGAGAAAATTTTGATTGGTCAAATTATGTTGAATTAGTTTATAAAAATTTAATTTCACCAAGATTAACTAATTTTACTGGTGAAAATTTACAACTGCCTTCATCATTATTAGTTTTAATGACTAGTTGGATTAATCAATCTAATACATTACCATTTTTATACGTTGATGAATTTGCTCCAGTTAAAGCTATTTTATCATTACTTTCCAGATCTAAAGATGCTAAAGAATCAGTAATTATTAAAACATTAAATTTCACTATTGATGCATTAGAAAGAAAAGATGAAATTGATGATAATTTTTTTACATTATTGGCATTAGTTGTTGATTCTTTATTACAAAACTTACCAAGTACTATTGAAAATATTTATAATAAAGAAGTTGGTTCTAGGGCAATTAAAGTATTATTATTATTAATTTCAGGTAATTATATTGAAGATCAAGAAACAAAATCTAGTTTAATTAAATCTTTAACAATTGCATTAGAAAAGAATAATAATCAAATTGATTTAAATGATAAAGCAAATGTATTAATTTCATTATCTTCATTAATTGATAATTATAATTGTTCATTTGAAGAAATATTACCATTATATCAAATTATTTCTAAATTATTTAGAGTTTTCCCAATTAGAACAGTTCGTGAAACTTTAGCATCAGTAATTGTATCAATTGGTTCAAAATTTGAAGAAATTGGTAAAATTTCAAAATTAGTAGCTGATTTGAATTCATATACTGAAAGAATGAATGAATATGATTTTGAAAGACGTCTTGAAGCTTATAGATTAATTAATGAACAATTATATAATGAATTAACACCAATTCAATGGTTACCATTAATTAATTGTGCATTATTTTTTATGAATGATCCTGAAGAATTAGCCATTAGAGTAAATGCAAGTTATATGTTGAAAAGATTTATTGATTGTTATTCATCTAAATCAGAAATTGATGCAGCACCATATATTCATCAATTAAAAGATATTTTAATACCAAATATTAAAGTTGGTATTAGAAAAGATAATGAAGATGTTCAAACTGAATATATATCAGTATTAGAATATATTGTAACTAATTCCAAATATTATAATGAATTAGATGATATGAAATTAATTGCTCAACCTGATAATGATGAAGAAGGTACTGTTGTTAATTTTTTCCAAAATATAAATCATATTCAATTACATCGTCGTCAAAAAGCAATTAGAAAATTAATTGAATTTAAAGATCAATTAAAAGAAAATAGTATTTCTCATTATATTTTACCAATAATTGAAGGATATGTTTTATCATCTGAAGAAAAATATAGAAATATTGGTTTAGAAGCATTAGATACAATTGGTATATTAGTTGGATCAATTACTTGGAATCAATATAAAGCTATATTGAAAAGATATATTGCCAATTTAAAATCACAAACTGGATTAAAACAAAAAGTTAATTTAGTAGTTGTTGTTTCTGCTGCATTATCAAAATCTGTTAAAGAAGGTACTGGTATTAAAAATTTACCAAATCAACAAGAACTTGATAATTTTGTATTAATTGAAACATCACCAACTTTAATTAAAATATTACAAGTTAGAGATGATGATACAATTGTTGCAAGAGCTCCATTATCAGAAGCTTTAACCAATTTTGTAATGTGTATATCTCCAGATAAAATTGATTCTGAATTACCAAAAATTTTAACTAGTACATGTCAAGTAATGAGATCAAGATCAGAGGAATTAAGAGATGCTATTAGAAAAAGTTTAGGTAAAATTGCAGTTTTATTAGGACCACATTATTTAACATTTATTTTAAAAGAATTAAAAACAGCATTATCAAGAGGTTCACAAATTCATGTATTGAGTTTTACAGTACATTATTTATTAACTTGTTTATCATCAAATTTAATTCATGGTGATTTAGATGATTCAATTGAAATTATTATTGATATTATCATGGAAGATATTTTTGGTGCCGCAGGTCAAGAAAAAGATGCAGAAGGGTATACTAGTAAAATGAAAGAAGTTAAATTTAAGAAAAGTTTTGATTCTACTGAAATTTTATCATCAAATATTTCTTTAGCACAATTTGGTAATTTAATTACTCCAATTAAATTATTATTACTGGAAAATATTAATCATAAAGTTCAAGTTAAATTAGATGAATTATTAAGAAGATTATCACTTGGATTAAATCATAATACACAAGCATCAGAAATTGAAATTTTGCATCTTTGTTATCAAATATTTATGATGTCTAAAGAAAAAGATGTTGAAAAAAATAAAGTTGAAGTTAGTGAAAAAGAAAAACATTTCTTAACTACTTTAGATAGAAAACCTGTTAAACAGCATGTTGATAAATCATTATTTAAACAAACAATGCAAAGATTATCATTTGAATTATTAAGAACAGCTATATCACGTCATGATAATTTATTAACAGTATCTAGTTTACAAGGATTTGTTCCATTATTAGAAGAAGGTATTAAATCAGATAATGAATCAGTTATGATTGCTTCATTAAAAATTTTAAATATTATAATTAGATTACCATTTGATGAAGAAATTCAAAATATTTTTAAATCATGTACAAGAAGATCATTAATATTAATTAAAGATTCACCTTCAACAAATTCAGATATTTGTCAAATTGCATTAAAATTTTTAGCTACAACAGTTAGACATAATCCAGAATTAAATTTAAAAGAATCTGCAATAAGTTATATATTAACAAGAATTCAACCAGATTTAGAAGAACCAAATAGACAAGGTTTAGCATTTAATTTCTTAAAATCAGTTGTTTCTCAACATATAATGATTCCTGAAATTTATGATTTAATGGATAATGTAGCTAAAATTATGATAGTTAATCATTCTAAAGAAATTAGAGATATGTCAAGAAGTGTATATTATCAATTTTTAATGGAATATGATCAAGGTAAAGGTAGATTAGAAAAACAATTTAAATATTTAGTTACTAATTTAACTTATCCAACTGAAGAAGGTAGACAATCAATTATGGAATTAATTCATTTAATTATTTTAAAATCTGGTAATGAATTATTAACAAAATTAGCTACATCATTTTTTGTTGCATTATCAAATGTTTTAATATCTGATGTATCTTCAAAATGTAGAGAAATGGCAAATGCTTTAATTACTTCAATATTTAAAAAATTAAATGATATTAGTTTACTTGAAAAATATTGTATTGCATGGTTAAAACAATCAAATAATTTATTATTAAAAAGATGTGGTTTTAATATTTATAAAATTATTGTTGGAGTTTTCGGTATTGGTAAATATTCAAAATTAGATCAATTAGCAAGAGATAATATTTTATTTATTATAAATAAATGTAAAAATTCTGATGATAATAGTCAAACAGAAATTGAATGGGAATTATTATATTCATGTTTATCAACTTTTAATTCAATGGCATCATCAATTAAAGATAAAATATTTGATAAAGATTATGAAAGTATATGGAAATCAATAATTGATATATTATTATATCCTCATTCATGGATTAGATTAATTTCAACAAGATTAATTTCTTTATTACTTTCAAATTTAAATAATTTAAAATTTGAATTAAATGAATATGAAATTCAAACTATATCAGTTAAATTAATTCATCAATTAAGAGCTCCTTCAATATCTGAAGAATTAGGTAATCAAATTACAAAGAATTTAGTTTTAATTGCTATGAAATGGGAAAATGATGAAACTGAATGGCAAAATGAAGAAGATGAAAAAGAATTAGCCAATGATTATTTATTAGGTAGAATATGTTCAATTATTAAACAAGAAAATTTACAATCAATAGAATCTAAAAGATCATGTATTAAATTATCAGCAATGTTTATTCAATTTACAAAATCTGAAAGGTTAGAAAAAATTTCAGAAATGATTATTTCTGCATTATATAATTTTACAGATTCAGAATATTCAAAATCATTAAATGATGAAGAATTAATTAATTTAAGTTTAGAAGCTTTAGAAATTGTTAAATCTAAAATTGGTACAACTGAATATACTAAAATTTATTCACAAATTAAACAACAAGTTAATACTAGAAGACAAGAAAGAAAATCAAAAAGAGCACAAATGGCAATTAATCAACCTGATATTGCAGCTAAAAGAAAATTTAAGAAACATGAAAGATTTAGAGAAAAGAGAAAACATGAAAAAGATGCAAATGGTTATTATAAATCAAAGAAAAAGAGACATTTATAGACAAATATTTTTTTTTTTTAAAATATACAAAAATTATATAATTCTAATTATTTTCTTCATTAGTAGTAGCAGCATCATTTGTAGTAGTATTTGATTCATTTTCTTCACCAACAGCAGCAGTAGTAGTTGGTTCTGCAATATTAGGTTCTTCTTCTTCAGTTTTTACTTCAACAGGTTCTTGATGTTCAACATTTGAATCTAATTTTTGTTTTTTAACTTCTTTACCATCATCATTATTTTCTTCATTAGCATGTTTTTTTTGATTATATTCAGCCATTTCACGTTGATATCTTATTCTATCATCTTCATATAATTTATAATAAGGTTTTTTATCTTCTTCAGTTAAAGCTTTCCAAGTTTCAGTCATACTTTTAGAAAGATCAGGTATTGTACCAATTGTATCATCTTGTTTTAATCTTTCTTTTTCCAGTTCACAAAATATTAGATATGCATTAGTTGGACGTTTTGGTAAATCAGGATCTCTTATTTTTTGAGATTTTGCCATTTGAGTATTTGATAATTCTGTTGAACCAACATTTGTAATTGGATTTGATGAATGATTATTTGATTTTGATTTTTTTGAATTTGATTTTTTTGATGATCCATTTTTTGATGATTTAACTAATGAATCATCTAAAACTAATGGTGTTGGAGGTCCTGCCATTTCTTCAAAACTTATAATCCCATCTGGTAATTGATTTGCTCTATCTTCTAATCTTTCCAATAGTATAGCATATTCTAATCTTAATCTTCTGATTGAAGCTTGAGTTCTACTCAATGCAATTGTAGCTATTTCATTACTTTCTTCAATTTCAAGTACTCGTTTTTTTAATTCTTTACATTTTTGTTTAAATCTTTCTTCTATTTAATAGTTAGTAGGGTTCTAAAGATTAATTTTTTTAAAAAACTTACCTTCACTTTCTGGTATATTATCTTTTGTTGGAGCCTTCATTATTGATACTGTTCAAAATTTTTTGGATTCTTATTTTTTTTTTTTCGCCCTTTTTTTTTTCTGTTGTTGATGGTTTTTTTTTTTTTCAAAGTGTTGATAATGGAACGATTTAATAATAGAGAACGAACGAACGAGAGGGAGTACAAAATTCAACCAATACCAACATATATTAAATAATTACATACTATTTTTTTTATTAACTCTTATAAGTTGAAATTAAATTATATAATTTAATTTCCAATGTAATTAATTTAAAATCAGAATCTAACATTCTTTCATCTTCTTCATCATCAAAATTTGAATTTTCAAACATTTTTAAATAATTTAATGAATTTGTTTCTATAGTTTTCATATTATAATTTTTAAATAATATTAAAAAATGTTGATAAATTAAATTATGTTTATCAGTAAAAGTTTTTAAAATTTCATCTTCTAAATTATCAATATCATTATTTAATTTATTAAATAATTGTGAATCATAAGTTAATTGTTGTTGTTTTAATATTGAAATTCTTTCTTTTGTTAATTTTAAATATTTACTATACATTGATTTCAACATTAAATTCTTTTCAACATTAGTAATTAATAAATTATTATCCAATAAATTATCATCCAGCATGAAGGTTCAATAAAATGATCAAATAATTGAAAAAAAATGAATTCATGACAAAGTTTTTTATTTTTATATTTGTTTTTATAAGGAAAAATTTATTAATCTGTTGGATTATGTATCATTTCGTTGGGATGGTGTGTGTCATAAAAGTGTATGTTATGTATAACTAAGAAGGTAGCAAATACATATAAATAATTAAGATCCTTAATGTGGAGTATTTTAAGTTAAACTTTTCTTAAAAACTATAAAATGTATCAAATACTTTTGAAATGAAAAATATAAATTGCAAAAAAAAAGAGTAGACCTAAAGTTGTTGATAGTAAGAACTTATAGTTTTTTTTTTCTCTTTATCTCCAAAGGATGTTTATTAATTTTTGTTTATCACATTCAATCTAATTTAGTTTAGACCTTTTTTTTTTTTTAGATTGAATTCATATTTTGTGTATTTAATTGAAGAAGAATTAAGAAGAAATATGATGTATAATAATTTGATAACTTTTGATATTGGAATGATATTGCAAAGACAACGGAGTCTCCACTGGAAGATAAGAGAACAAAATGGAATAGTATGTAAGTTTGGGTGTCGTCCATAGTGGGAAATATTATGTATCATATTTTATGACACTTTCCCCGACCAAAAATTAGAATTAGCGCTTTCCACCACGAGTATAAAAATCAACTAAATTCTTTCTCTTCGTTTCTTTTCTTTTTCGTCTTTTTTCATAAGTTTCGACTTTTTTCAAATATTTCATAATAATTTCAATTTCAATTTCAATTTCAATTAATAATAATCAATAATATATAATTAACAATGACTCAAGAATCAACTACTGTTTGTGTATTTTGTGGATCATCTTTTGGTAATCATGAAAAATATGCTGAAGAAGCAACAAAATTAGGTAATGCATTGGCAGCAAAAGGTTGGGGATTAGTTTATGGAGGAGGATCTACCGGATTGATGGGTGCTGTAGCAAGAGGTTGTGCAACTAAAGGTGGTTATGTTCATGGAATTATACCAGAAGCATTAATTTCAAGAGAAAGAACTGATGAAAAAGATAAATTTAATGATAAATTAAAGGAATCAATTGATAATCATGATGGTTCAACCCCAATTCCAGATTCACATGAATATGGTAAAACTACATTAGTTAAAGATATGCATACAAGAAAAAGATTAATGGGACAAGAATCAAGTGCATTTGTTGCATTACCAGGTGGTTATGGTACAGTTGAAGAATTAATGGAAGTTGTAACTTGGCAACAATTAAATATTCATAATAAACCAATTGTTATATTTAATATGGATGGTTTTTATGATAATTTTTTAAAATTCATTAAAGATGCTATTTCAAGTGAATTTGTATCTAAAAAGAATGGTGAAATTATTAAAGTAGCTAATACAGTTGAAGAAGTAATTGATGCAATTGAAAATTATCAAGTTCCAGAAGGTAGATTTAATTTGAAATGGGAAACTACTTAAAAAAAAAAAAATTCTAAATAATTTAAAATATTTAATATACATATATACGGTCTATAGAATCTATAATAATAATAATAATAAAAATGGTTTATTAATGTGGATTATATTCATCATGATCTTCATCATGAACATGAAATAAATCAGAAAATTCATCTTGAGGTATTTCAACTTCTGATAAATAACCTGTACCAACATCATAAATCATTCCCCAAACTTCAATTGAACCATTTTTTAAAGCCATACTTGCACTTGGATGTCTTTTTAAAGCAGTTACAGAAGCAATAACATTCAATTCAGCCAATTTTTTAGCTTTTTCTTTTGGATTTGAATTATATTGACTTAAAGTTTGTAAATTTGCTGCTCTTATATGTCTAACAGGATTTAACCATAAATCTAAAACACCACCAATCTTTTTTGATGATAAAGATGCCCATATACCACCACAATCAGTATGACCACAAACTATAATTTTACGAACTTTTAAAACATCAATAGCAAATTGTATAACACCTTGAGAACTTATATCATTTGAATTAACAATATTTGCAATATTTCTATGAACAAAAATTTCACCAGGTAAAGTAGCTAAACATTGATCACCAGCTCTTGAATCACTACAACCAATCCATAAAGTATGAGGAGATTGTCCTTTACCATTTAAATCAAATATTTGATCACCATGATTATGTTTTATTGAATCAATATAGAATTTATTATTATTTAAATAATCTTGTAATGTAGAATCTTTTGATAAAGTAAATGGGAAATTTGAATGAGGTGTTGTAAGTCTAACAGGATTTTCTTTCTTTTCTGCAATTGTTTCAGTTTTTAAAGGTTCTATTAATTCACCATTTTCTTTATGTTCTGATAAATATTTTTCAATGTTTTCTCTACCCATTCTTTTATGTGATAAATTTAAATATCGTTTTAGTATATAATCTGTTGAAGAACGATGTAGTAGTAATGAATTTGAAGTACGAAACACGATGGAAACTAGATTCGAAGGAAAGAAAGAAAATAAATTTTTAAAAAAAGGAAAGAAATTTAATTAAATTATATATAAATTATAATCCACAATAATGAAAATTTGTTGGGTTATATATAAAACAAATTAAATTAATTTTGAATCTAAAACAATATTTGAAAAATTTGAAAAACTTTAAAAAATTTAAATTTTTTTTAAACGGGAAAGATTAGTAACAATAAAAAGAAAGTAAAAGAATGAAATGAAGAGTGAATGTTAAGTTGATGAGATCATCATCAATCGTACCATTAAAAAAAAAAATTGGAAGTCCATCGAGAGTTAGTTAGTACCAAATCTACGACCAACCAGACCCAACTGACCGGAAAAAAAGTTCCTATCGTTATGTCGTAATTAATCAGAAATTTAAATAATTTAAATAATTTATTTTTTGTTGTATTTAATAAGGAACATCTAATAAAAAACATTTTTGTGTTTGCAAGTTAAATATGACAGAAGATTTAAACTGTAAACTAAATTCAAGATTTTATCTTTCGATAACGGCCCATTGAAAAAAAAGAAATATTTTTGACTCCCAAGCCTTGACTTCCCCATTGGGCAGGATGTTGGTTGATAATGATAAAAGAGTACTGTCTTTTTTTTTTTTCCAGTGTCTCATTTTTTTTGTCTGTCTCTTTCTTTACTACGCGTCATAAATTTTTTTTTTTTTTTTATTTTTATTTTTATTTATAATTTGATTTCAGTGGGTTGCCAAAATATAGATATGACCACCACTACTCAAATACTTTCTGATGATGATACAACTTTAATTGACGATGAAGAAACTGATTTAAAGAAACTTATTCAAGAAGAATCTATTAGTGATAATATAAATGATGAACAACAACTTGAATTTAATCAATTATCAAAAGATTCTAAATTAAATAGATTAAATAATTTAATTGAAAGATCTCAAATTTATTCAAAAATCATAGCTGATAATATATTACAATCAACTTTAGAAAAACCAACCAAAACTGAAGAAATTA
The DNA here is from genome assembly GCA_030582535.1 of Insectozyma bohioensis. Classification (NCBI taxonomy): domain Eukaryota; kingdom Fungi; phylum Ascomycota; class Pichiomycetes; order Serinales; family Debaryomycetaceae; genus Insectozyma; species Insectozyma bohioensis. Next base: position 38,887 of record JAKTXL010000074.1, on the reverse strand, counting down.
AAGATACTAGTCCTAAAAAGAAGAAAAGAAAAACAAATCAAAAGAATGATATTGTTTCAATGATGACTAATAAAAAAATATCTGATTCTACTAAATCAACTCGTGAAGCAATTGAAAAATCACAAATTGAACATTCAATAAATCAACCAAAATTAATTACTGGTGGTATATTAAAAGATTATCAATTAGATGGTTTAGAATGGTTAACTACCTTATATCAAAATGGTTTAAATGGTATATTAGCTGATGAAATGGGTTTAGGTAAAACTTTACAATGTTTATCATTTTTAAGTTTTTTATTAGAAAATGATATTAAAGGTCCATTTTTAGTAGTTGTACCTTTATCAACTGTATCAAATTGGTATAATGAAACAAAAAAATTTGCACCAAAAATTAAAGTTTTAAAATATATTGGTAATAAACAACAAAGACAAAAAATTAATTTATTAAAAGAACTGACTAAAAATGATATTATTATTACATCATATGAATTATCAATAAAAGATTTTAATAAATTTTCTAATATAAATTGGAAATATTTAATTGTTGATGAAGGTCATAGATTAAAAAATAATCAATGTTTATTAATTAAAATTTTAAAAAAATTAAATGTTTCAAATAGATTATTAATTACTGGAACTCCTTTACAAAATAATTTAAATGAATTATGGTCATTATTAAATTTTATATTACCAGATATTTTTCATGATTTAGAATTATTTCAACAATGGTTTAATTTTGATGAATTAACAAATTTTGCAACTGATGAAGAAGATGAAGAAACTAAAAGATTAATTAAATTAAATATTCAAGAAACTTTAATTAAAAATTTACATACAATTTTAAAACCTTTTATATTAAGAAGATTAAAAAAAGATGTTATAAAAGATTTACCACCTAAAAAAGAATATTTAATTCAAATACCTTTAACAAATTTACAAAAAAAAATTTATTTAGATGCTATAAATGATAATTTATTTAATAGTTTAATTGAATCAAATTTAAAAGAATTTATTGAATATAATCATAAAAAATTATTTGAAAATTTTAATATTGATAATTATTTAAATAATAAAGATAAATTAAATAAAAAAAGAATTGGTGAAAAACATTATAAAGAAGCAGAATCTGATGATGAATTTGAGATTGAACAAGATGAAGAAGAAGAAGAAGAAGTAACAATTCCAAGTTATGAAGAAGCATTAATTCAAATATCTTCAATAAAAAATAAATCAGAAAAACAAAAAATATTAATTAAATCATTATATAATGAAATTTTACAACATATTAAACATTTAAAATTACAAGCATTAAGAATGATTCAATTAAGAAATATATGTAATTCACCATATTTATATTATGAACCATTTAATAAAAATGAAAATCATGAAGAAGAATTTTTTAAAAAATTAATTTTAAATCTGTGTAAATTTCAAGTATTAAATCAAATAATACCAAAATTAATTGAAGGAAAACATAAAATTTTAATATTTTCACAATTTACAAAAGTATTAGATTTATTACAAGATTGGTTAAATTATTTAAATTATAAAATATGTAGATTAGATGGATCAACATCACAAGAAATTAGAGAAGAAGAAATTTTTAAATTTAATAATAATGATAAATTTAAAATATTTTTATTAAGTACAAGAGCTGGAGGATTAGGTATAAATTTAACAGGAGCAGATACAGTAATATTATTTGATAATGATTGGAATCCACAAATGGATTTACAAGCAATTGATAGAGTTCATAGAATTGGACAATTAAAACCTGTTAAAATTTTTAGATTTGTTATAAGAAATTCAATTGAAGAAATTTTAATTAGTAAAAGTAGTTCAAAAAGATTTTTAGAAAAATTAATTATTCAAATGGGTGAATTTAAATTTAATAAATTAAAAAAAGTTATAAATAATAAAAATATTGATATTGATTTAAATGTTAAAGAATTAATTGAATTAAGTAAAATATCATTTAAACATAAACATGAACAAAAAAATGAAAAGAATGAAGATGATGATGAGATATTACTTGATGATTTAGAAATTAAAGAAATTCTTGATCGATCAAATGAATGTTATAAATCTATTGATGATACAAAATTTGATAGACTTTCTATTTTTGAAACAATAAATAATATGGATAAATAAATAAAAAAAAAAAAGAAACAATATACATTTTTAAAAAAAAATCAATACATAAAAACATTTTATATATATATAAAAACACGTAAAGTCATTTAAAATCTTAACAATTTTTGTAAAGAAACGTCAGTTTTGTTGGATTATATAAATTTTGCTATTTTTTGTCTCCAATTAATAGCATTCCAAACAGCACTATAACTCCAAGTTAAATCTTCTGCACCTTGCATAAAACCAGTATATTTATTAAATTGTTCACTCATTCTACCATCATTTGAATGAATTTGAATAATTTTTAAAAATGAATCACCATAATAAAATAAATTTGAAATTAATGAATTATAAGAAATTGAACCAAATTCAACAATTAAATTATTTTCTTGATCTTTAATTTCTATAAAATTTTTATAAAATTCAATATTTTTTGAATTTATTTTAATATCTTGTTTTTTAATAATTAAATAATTAATTAATCTATAAATATATTCAGCTGCTGTTGCTGTACTTATAAACCATGGATTACCTTCACTTGTACCATAACCATCATAAATATCTTCTGGATATCTACCTAATGCAACTCCACCTAAATTATGAATTTGATTAATTTGATATCTAAATTTCATATCAGAAACTAATGAATTTAAAGTATTTAAAACAATATTATCATTTAATTGAAATAAAAAATTATCTGATTCATTTTCTTCATAAGTATGTAAAATAGCTAATAAAGAACCAATATCTAAACCAGATCTTCTACCTAATTTAAATAATTCTGGATTTTCAATAATATATGGAATATAATTATTTATATAACCAAATTTATTTAATATAGAATTTTTTAAAATTTTAAAATTTTCTTTTAATTGAAAATTAAATTCATAATCTTCTAATTTTGAAGAAATTAATAAACCTTTATTTAAAGATTTTAATTGAATTAATGATGTAAAAAAATGATACAGATTAATTTCTTCCCATAAATCAAATCCTTCATTTTGCCAATTATATAAAGTATAATTTAAATCAGGTTTTAAAATTTCATAATAGATAAAAGTTTCATTTAATCTTGTATCTAAATTATTATCTTGTAAATATGTTAAATATTTCATAATTACAAGTGATCTTAATCCAGGTCCATCATTTTGTGGTCTACCCCAATTTTCATTAAATGTAGTTTGATCAACATTAAATTTAGGTTCACCTAATCCACCATTTTTAAAATCTCCACTTTTATTTGATAATCTTTGTAAATAATAATTATTATTAATATAAGATTCAATTAAATCTAAAATTTCTGGTTCTGGTTTTTCTAAAGAATCAATTAATGTTGAAATAGTAATTGCTGAATCTCTAATCCATTGATAATAATAATTTGGTTTATTTTTTGATGGTGATGCTATAACAACACCTTTTTTAATTTCTTCATGTGTACCATTACCTATATTTGATAAGATTTGTTCATATGATAATTGTTTTTGTTTTATTAACCAATCATTAAATGATAATTGTAAGATTTGTTGTGCTGATATACATATTGAAATAGTTAGATAATAAAAAAATATAATCGGAAATCTCATTGTCTAAAAAAATAATTTTTTTTGAATGCAAAATAATAGTTATAATAATAATAAATAATAATATGTAAAAAAATAATTATCTTGTTGATAAGTGGAAATAACTTATATTTATATGAATCAAAAGATGCAAAAATAAAAAAAAAAATAAAAAAAACTGAAATATAAATAAATTAATAAATTATTAATTATATAAAAACTGATTTAAAAATTCTAAAAATCAAAAGCCAAAATCTAAAAAAAAAATTTTTTTTTTTTTTTTTTTGCTTCCTGCCAAAGGGTCAGTATTATTCTCTCGTGCTGATGATACCTTCTTGTCGTAGTAGTGAAGTGAAGTTAAATAGTGAAAAAGAATAAATAGACTTCAGTATTAATAAAAAAGAATAAAAAATAAATGATGTTTCTAAGAAAAAAAATTTTTTTTTTAAATGATTGAAAGCTGTTGTTGTTGTTGTTGTTGTTGTGATATGATGATTTAAAAAGCAATTAATATTTATTTATTAAAAGTTATGCTGCGAATGTTTTGTGTCATTAAATCTCCACAATTCAAAATATTTTTTTGCTTTACGTTCGTTCCATTCCATGTGTAAAAAATTTTCTTTTTCTTTTTTTTTTTCTGTTTATACCGGATCACAAATTTATTTTTTTTTTTTTTTTTAATTTTATTGTTTTTTTTAATTGTTTTTGCATATTTTAGAAAAATTTTTCACATTTCGTGATTCCTTTAATATTTTAAATTATCTGGGGTTTTAAATCATGACCTTTAACTTAATTAAGAATTACTTTAAATTAAATAACTTTTAACATTAATATTAAGCGTTTTTTAAGATCTCTTATAGTTAATAGATCTTAGAGATCTAGCTTACAACTAAACGAAAATAAATAAAATATTAAAAATCAAAAAACTATTATTAAATAAATAAATTAAACTTCTATAAATTTCTTTTTTGTTATATATATAAAAACTTTTTTTTTTTCACGTAGAAACCTTCAGTTGTCAATAACAACTTTGTAAAATTATACATTAATATACAAATTATTTTAAAAATGTTACATTTAAAATAATATAAAAAAAAACTTTAATAAAAAAAATTTTTTTTTCTTTAGTGTCTATTCAAATTTATTAGGGAAACTAATAATTGATTTTGCTGTATTTCTTCTCATACCTAAACTTCTAATAGATCTTCTTGAATTAAATATTGGTCTTGCTTCTCCACTAATTTGTTTATTTAAACGGTTTAACCACCAACTTGAAAAATAAACTGCTACAACAATAACAATTAATATTACACCTAATATACCAAAAAACCATGCAATAGATCCTTGTTCACCAGGTACCTTAACATTCATACCAAATAAACCTGTAATTAAATTTAATGGAACTAACATTGTACCAATAATAGTAACTTTAGAAAACATTTCTGAAATTTTATTATTAGAATTAAATGATTCAACTTGTAATTGAGCTAAATAATTAGAATGTGATCTTGAAAAAATCTTTTCATAAGCTAATAAATTTTGAAACATAGTAATTATATGATCTTGAATATCACCTAAATATAAAGCAATATCAGCTCTTGGTCTAGCTGCATTATAATTTGGTTGTTGCCATGATGTTGGAAGTGGTTGTGGTTGGGTTTGTGATGGAAATTGTGCTTGTGCTGTATTAGCAGTTTGTGGTTGAGGTGGTGGTGGTGGTGATGCATGATTATATTGTTGTTGATTAATATTAATACCAGAACTATGTGGTGACATATGATGAGGTCCTTGTTGTTGTTGTTGTCTTTGAAATCCTAAAGCTGCTTCATCTTGACATCTTTTAGCAAACATTTTAATAACATCTGCTTTACCTGATAATAATCTCATTAATGTCATAACTTTTCTTCTAGAATTACCAATTCTTTGCAACATATTTGAAAAATCAGTATCTCTTGCAACAAAAACATCATCTTCAATTGCATCTGCTTCATATTCAATAGCATGAATAATTGGGGCAAAACCATCAGTAATATCATCAATTAAGGCATAACATAACCAATCTGCTGTAACATCAACATAATCACGTAATTGACGAACTCTTCTTCTAACATTAGCTGGATGACTAATTGGTGAAAAATGAAATGTTAAAATACCATCTCGAAATACAACAATATAAACATTAATTGGTTCTAAATAATCTTCTGATTCCTTATCTGGTTCAAATGTATGAAAACAAACAAAATAATAACTTCTAAATAATTCAACTTTTTCTCTAGTTTCTTGCATTCTAATATCTTCTGCTGTTAAAGGATGAATACCAAAAGCTTTAGCCAACATTTTCATTTCTGAATCAGTTGGACATGTACAATCTAACCACCAAGTTTCTTCTCCATCTCTAAATAATTCTCTAATTGATTGACCATTTGAAACTAATGATGGAATATCTGGTGCATGAATAGTTTCTTCATTATCAGAATGAAAAAATGAAAATCTTTCTGGTAATGTACCATTAGTACCATCAGAAATTCTTGCTCCACCAAATTTAACTTGTTCATCACTTGAATAATCATCACCATTTTCTTGTTCTTTTAAAATTTTCATTTCAACAACTTCATCACCTGATGATGTTGAAGTAGTAGTTTCTTGAACTTCTTCAAATCTTGATAAAGTATTTTTTAAAATATTTTTTGGTGTATATTTTAAAGCAGCACTTGAATGTTGATGACGAGATGATGATGTTGTACTTGGAAATTGTTCTTGATCATTAGTATCTAATTTCAGTTTATTTTTAGCTAAAAATTGTTGTTGCATTTCTGCTTCATCTCTTTCTTCTCTAATAAATTCATCAATTTCATCAAAATCAATACCATTAATTCTAACATGTTCTCTCAACATTGGAAAACAAACATCTTCTTCAGTTTCTTGTGAAGTTCTTGAAGCATGAGAATCAGCTTCACTATCAATAGATGATCTTGAAGGTCTTCTTTCTCTATCTTTAATATCAGCACCACTAACAGTATCTTCACTTACATTAGATTTATATTTTGAAATATAATCTTGATCAGCAAAAGTAGATTTTCTTCTTGTTTTATTAAGAATTGGAATTGGTAAATTATCTTCATCATCTTTTAAATAAAAATCTTTTCTTAATGAAGTCATATAAGATCTATTTTGTTGTAAATGTTGTTGAGAATCATTAATACTTGATCTTCTATTAGATGATCTTCTTGTTTTTTTCTTTGTTGGAATTGGTAAATGATCATCTTCAACTTTTTTAGTAGTGGTAGAAGTACTTTCTTTTTTAGTAGTTGGAGATGATTCATTTAATGAATTATTATCATTATCTTCAACATCAGAAATTGCACAGGTGTTATCAGTAATTTGATGTCTATGATCATTTAAAACTTCATCCGTGTGAATGTTTTGTTGATTAGTAGTACTATGTTGATCGTAACTTTCTAAATCAGACATTTTTTTTAATAGTAGTAGTAGTAGTAGTAATAATAATAATAGCTAATAAATTATTTTATATAAAAATTAATTTGTTGGATTCTTGAAATACTTTATAATAAATAGGAATAAGAATATTTCATAGCTTGGAAAAATAATAAAATTAAAAGGAAATCTTAATTGAAAACTTCTTCTGATGTTTATTTTTTTTGCAAAAATGTGTTATGTCAAACTTCAAAGGATTCAAAGTTGTGAGTGTATAATATGTATATTGTTTTGATGAGGTGGTTGCTAAAATATTTTTTTAGTTGATTCTTCTGCTTTTGATTCTTCACTTTCTTTAACTTCTTTTAATCATATATGAAGAAATAAATCTAGTTAATTTATTTAAACAATACCAATGATAGATCATATATGAAATATAAACAAAACTAAGTAAATTTTTATTTTTATTTTGCAGGGATTTATATAATAGATATAATTAAAACTATTATGCAGTAAAAAAATATAATATATATATATGATTAGATGTTGTTTTCGGATGAGATTAAATCTACCTTTTAAACTTGAATTGTTGATTGATTAATTAATCAAAATCTGTTATATATATAATAAAAGATGAAAAGATGAAAAGATGAAAATAAAAATTTGGGAAGTTGGATTGTTATATAAATTAATAAATTTGAAAAAAGAAAAAAAAGAAAGAAAAAAAAATTTAGTTGAATTTTAATTTAATTAAATTAAATTTAATTAAATTAAAAAAAAAAAAAACCTCAAAAATAAAATAAATTAAAATAAAATAAAATAAAATTTTTCTGATGAGAAAGAAAAGAAAAAAAAAAAGAAAGAGGAAATTTAAATTTAATTAACAAACTAAATTTATTATTTTATTTTCACTAAGAAAAATCAAGAAAAATAGAATATGTTTGTTGTAACCAATTTAAGAGATCTTATGTATTATTATTATCATTACATGTATCTTGATGTACTACCATTTCGAAACTAACACTAGTTATTATTTATCGGAGTACAGTACTGAAATCATAAGAAATCAGAAACAAAGAGAAAAAAAAAATTCAAAAATTGCCTTACCCAATAATAATGCAATTAATCGTAAAGAAAAAAAAAAAAAATTATCAACTAACCAAACAACTGTAGGTAATGAATTCAAATATAGTATATGTAAAAGAGAAAGATTTTTGTTTTTTTCATTATTGAAGTTTAATTTCATTAAGCCACCTTACTATTGTATAGTCAGTATTATAATTAGATGTTGTACGCTTACTCTCCCTCTCTCTCTCTCTCTCTCCCTCCTTTCGTTTCTCTTCTCTGTCGTTCTACTGTGATGATGCCTCGCGCTCCATAAGCATTTAAATATTAGGCTCGAAATTTATTGTTTTGTTTGTTTCATGTATAATTAGAAGTTTAATATATTTGATTTTGATCGTTTATTTTTATTTTTATTTTAATTTCTATTTTAATTTTGCAATTTATATAATAATATAGTAAGGATTTATATTGAAAGTGAAACTAGACTAAACAATTAACTAAAAGAAAAAGAAATTTATATATGACCAAAAATAATTCAATTTGGTACTAATATAAAAAAAAAGAAATTATTTTACGGGTTATGAAATATGTTATTACTTACCTTAATTTAATTTTTATAGATTTATAGATTTAATAAATTAAAATTTTAAATTCTAAATTCTAAATTAAAGATTTAAAAAAAAAAAAAGATTCTTTTAAAAGATTCAAACCAAATGCAAAAAAAAATTTCAAAAATGCCTCAAGCTTTAAATTAATTCAATCTGGCTCTCTTTCTCCCTAAGCGAATTGAATCTATTTATAGCTTACTCAACAACCAAATAAAAAAAAGGAGAAGATTAAGAAGAGCATATCAATTAAAATATTATAGATTAATTAATTTAGGATATTTTTTTTTTAATTACATTTTTTTTAGTAAAATAGAGAAATAAATTATCCGTTAAGTTCCTTACGAAGGGGGTTTTAAATGGAATGAAATAAAAATTTATTTTGTGGAATAACGTGGTACTATGGTATATTTCCAGATTGCTACTACTACCATTTTTGGTGCTCGTGGGGTGATTTTGTTATTATTGTTGCAACCACAAACGTACCAACGTACCAACGTACCAACGGACGCACTAATTAACGTGGGATCTCCCATTTTCTTTCTACGTGTGGTGTGGTATTACCGCATAAATTTTTTTTTTTTCTTTCTTTCTTTCTTTCTATCTTATTCTTTTTTGAATACCACGTTGATAGATCTTATTCAAAAGTTTCATGTATACAGTTTAATATTTCGATTGCTATAGAATAAAATTATAACTTCAAAGGTTATTGAATTGAATTTATCCCCACCCCTTCATTCAATTATTTATCTTTTTAAACTTTATAATTTTGTAATCTTATCTTATCTTGTTTTTTTGTTTGTCGTTTTTTTTTTCTTTGCTTGTCTATGTATTTCTTTCCTATACATATTATACAGTGAGGAAACTGCGAGATTATTTAATCAATACAAGAGAGTATAATTTCTTATTATAGTTTATGAAATTACCATATCTTATTCTTGAAAAATACCTCAAATATAATTATATATTTCGAATAGGGGGTCAGTTTACCTGTTTGTTTATGGAGATGTAGATCAGTAGATAAATATTAAACTTTTGTGAATTTCTTTTTATTATTTTTTTATTTTATTTTTTTTTTCTATAAAATTTTGCAACATCTTGAAATAATAATAACAACAAATATTCAATTATAGATTTAATCTCAATGACAAACAATATATTTATTATCACAAAGAAAATCAAAAGAGGGCGTTTTGGATTAAATAATAAAATTACGTAAATAATTTATCGTATAATTAAAATTTCAAGATTTATTATTTTTTAATATATCTTTTGATTAATGTATTGAGAGATTTAATTTTGTTTTTCAAAAGCCTACTTTTATATTTTTTAAAACTGGGTTTTATAATTGCATAGTTTATTAACGTTGAGATGTGAGTTATATTCTCTTCGCTCCATCGTTACCATCTTCAATTATGAAATATTGATAAGAAATATTTGAAAAATCATTGGCTGCTAAATACATACCTAACCAATAATGAAAAATACCTCGTGAAGATGATTTCCCCTCTAATTTTATCTTTAACCAATTTATATATTTCACTGAAAACTTTTAACAACTCATTTATTTAATTAAACTTTTCCTCATAATTCAATAATTTATTCTCCACTATTCAGATATCAGCCACTTATTACTATTATTTTTTTTCTATACATTAGATGAATCTCATTTCACGGGAATTCAAGGTATTATTCAGTAAGTTTTGTGATACAGTATGAATAACAGATTATGAATTTAGTCTTATTATGTAGATTTTGACAAGTCGATATATGCAAAGAGTAAATAAGAAATCTTGAAAAATACAATTGGGACCAAACTAAGGGTTTCAATCTACGCGTGTGCCTGAAGATTTGGTATAATTCATGGGTTCCAAATCGTACGACCTTTTAGCACGAAAAAAAAAATAGTGAAAAATTTTTTGAGAGGTTCAACTAATTAAAAAAAAAAAAAAAAAGACTGAAAAAAAAAACTATCAAATATCAGAATACAATTTAACCAATTATATATTCATTTTACACATGATATTAATATAGCACCACAAAATAATAATAACAATGATACGACTATATAGACCACAACTACTAAAAACATCACTATTACGTCGATGTAATCAAATTATTATACGATCATTTATAACAACTCCAATCAAATCATCATCATCATCAAGTTCTTCAATATGGTGGAATTGTACATCAAATGAAGAAATTACTCTTAAAACTTTATTCAATAATAAAAATAAAAATCTTGAATCATATATAAATCCAAATTTTTTACAAGAAATTAATTCTTTATTAGAAAAAAATCGATTACAAGAAATTATTGAAAAATTAAATTCAGAAAATATTTCATCAAAATTAATAATTTATATCATAAATAAATCAATGGAACAATGTCCTATATTTTCTGGTGGTATAGAAGAACCTTATATTAAAACTTTTGATGAATATGAATATGAAATACCATTTTATCAATATATAAATTCAAGAATTCCATTGTTTAATAAATTAATACTGAAATATGAAGATTATGATTCAATTGAATTATTACCTTATAAAGTATGGATATATTATCATATGAATGAATTAAATAAAATGGATTTATTATCTAAATATATTAAAGAAATGGATGATCAAACATTAAAATATTTTTTAATATCATTTATAAATAGTTATCAAGTTGAATGGTTTAAAAAATATTATCATTATTTGACAATTAATACATCAAAAAAATTAACTTCAAGTTTATTTGAATTAATAACTATAAAATTAATAAGAAATAGTTGTTTATTAGAAAATTTATTTTATTTTACACAATTATGGATTATGAATTCTTCAAAATGTGAAAATCCTACACCAAAACTGATTAGTTTAATATTAGATCAATTTTATAGACATGGTACAGATTTTGAAATTAAAGAATTTAAAAGAATTGTAGGTAAAAAAAATTTAAATAATAAATTAATTGAAAGTGTTGAATATAGATATGAAATTATAAAGAGAGAACCTCTTAGATTTAAAAAAAATATTAATGAAAATGATTTAATTAAAATTGAATCATTAATTAATGAAGAAGAAAATTTAGAATATATTACATCATTTTGGTTAACATTTATGATTAATTATTCAAATTTAGAAAATGTAAATAAAATATTAAAAATTTATAAAATTAAATCAAATAATGAAAATTTACCACCAGCATTTTTTAAAATGTTATTAAGATATTATCAAAATAATGATGAATTTGTAACATTATATGAATTACTTGAAGCAAGTTATAAAAAAATTAAATATCAACCAGAATATTTAGAAATTATTGTAACAACATTTATTTTTTCATATTCAATTTATTCACCAAAATTAATTTCAAGAATTAATTATTGGTTAAATAAACCAGTATTTAAATTACAAAAATTATCATCACAATTTTTTCCATATCATTTAAAACCAAAATTAGATAAATTAAAATATGATAATCCAAAATGGATAGAACTTAAATATCAACCATCTAAAATATTAAATGAAGAAGAACAAGAAAGATTTCAAAAACAAATAGATTTTAGAGTTAATATTGGTTTTAATGAATTAATTAGTCGTGGTGTTAAACCTGATTTTAAATTGATTTTAGATACTTTTTCTTTTGGAGATTTAAATGATAAATTAAATATAAAAAAAATTTTAATTAAAACAAGATCTTATAATTTAAAAAATCGAATAACTTGTGAATTAAAATCAATGCAACATCCAAGTTTAATTAAAGAAGATTTATTAAATTATTTTCAAAATAATCATCATTTATTAAATGATAATCATAAATTTATTTTTAGTGTAATGTTAGTTAATTATAATTTAATCGATGAAGCTAAATATTTATTAGATTCAGTTGATCAAACTGGGTTCGTTGCTAAAAATATAATGTTTAAATTAATTTCAGATATTAGATCAAATATGGCTATTAATGATTATAAAACAATTATTGAAAAACTTGATGAGTTCCCACTTGAAAAAATTTATTTGGGTCAGTATTTATTAACACAATGTATATATATAGAAGCTACAATACGTGGAAGAATAAAAAGGGATATAAATATATTAACTGATGAAAAATTAATTGAAGGTAAAAAATGTGTTCTTAAATTACGTACTTTTATTGGAGATATTAAATTAATTTTAAATAATGATGAAGAAGATATACTTTATTTAATTAATAAAACTATGGTATTACTTGATGATTGGGTAAATTGTTCAAATCAAGAAGATAAATTAAATCAAAAGGATTTGAGAAATAAAGAAAGTTGGGAAAATGAAGAAGATTGGTTAGAACAAGATTTATGGTCAAATCAAAGAGAATAGTACTTGTATATAGAATATAAATAAGCATTTAGTATAAACGAATTTGATATGAACATTTTCATTTTCAGGTAGTTCTGTTCTTCTGTTTTTCTTCTTTTCTTGTTGTTTGGATTGTTAATTGCGTGGCCCTGCATATAATCTAACCACCATACATTATTTTTTTTATATTATATTTTTTTTTTTTTTTATTATTATTATTTATTTATTTATTTTTAAATTTCTTGTGTTTTCAAAATTATCAAAAAAACTTTTAAATTCCAATAAACCAACACGTCTATAATTTATATTCAAATGGATCACGATCAAATACAGAATAAACAATTATGGGAATCAATAGTATGTTGAAAAAAAAATTAATTTTATTTTTTGGGGGGCCTAGTTTTTTAGCCGCCACCACGATTTTTTATCAAATCATCATCACTTTATCTTTAAAAAAAGTTTCTAATATATACTAACATTTCTTTAAATAGGATTCATCATTAACATCACATTTATTATCTAAATTAACATCAAGTGTAGAATGTTCAATATGTTCAGAAATAATGGTTATTCCAATGACAGCAGAATGTGGTCATTCATTTTGTTATGAATGTATATATCAATGGTTTAAAAATAAATTAAATTGTCCTTCATGTCGATTTAAAATTAAAAATAAACCTTTTATAAATATTCAATTACTTGAAATTTGTAAAAATATAATTGAATTTTTAATAATTCATAATGAAAAAGATCAAGAATCTTTAAATTTATGGAAATTAAAATGTGAAAAAAATTATAATTCTGATAAATTAAAAAAAAAATTATTTGGTAATTTATTTAATTCTACTTTAACTACTATTGATCAATCTGATGGTGTTCCAAGATGTAGTAATTGTCATTGGGAAGCTCATGGTTCAGTTTGTTTACATTGTGGAACGAGATTTAGATTTCCTTTATATGAATATGATGATGAAGATGATGAAGATGAAGATGAAGAAAATTTTCAAGATGTAAGAAGTGGTCATACACATCATGAAGATAATGATTATGATTCAAGTGATAGTTTTATAGATAGTCGAACAGCAAGAGAAATATCAGAAGATTTAAATGAAGATGATGGAGTTTTAAGTAGTGATGTTGAAGAAGTTATACTTGATCATCATCATGATAATAGTAATAATAATAATGATAATCATAGTTGGAATGGGTTTGAAAGTGCTACATCAAGTGTATCTGGTCCACGTATACCTATAGAAGATATAGATGAACGAAATTTTGATTCTGATGGTAGTCCAATATATAATTTTAGACATTTTGAATCCAGTGATGATGATGATGATGATGAATATGGTGATCAAACTGGTTCAATTGTTTTAAGTGGTGATGATGAAGATGATGATGATGAAAGAGAATATTATGATTCTGATGTAATTAGACAAGCATTAAATCAATTTCATTCCGATCATGTATATAGTAGTATTGGAAGTCATCATCCTGATGAAGAAGATGAAGATGGTGATGATGAAGATGATGGGTATGATCAATATGATGATGTTGATGAAAGTATAGATGGAGATCTTGAAGATCTTGAAGATCTTGAAGATGATGAAGATGATGTATATTATGATAACGATAGTGATGAATAATTTATATAAAAATATACATAGATTATGAAATATAAAATAACTTGGTTGCCAAAAATATATTAGTAGTGTCTTGTAGAGAAAAAACAAAAAATACGATATGGTCACGTGAGTTGGTCGTGTACCCTTGTAGTTCAACAAACCAATGAAAAACAAAACAGATTAAAAAACCAATTAAAAAAAAAAGTGAGCTCATTTGAGAATTCAATATCTTTTTCATTCCTATCCATTAATATCAAATATGAATCCACAAAGAATTATTGAATTACAAAAACATTTCCAAACTACTCCAAAACCATTATGGTTAAGAGGAAAACAATCTAAATTAATAGTTTATCCATTTTATGCATTATTTGCTGTTTCAACTATTATTCCATTATATTACACTGGTAGAGCCGTTGCTGGTATTAAAGATGAATAAATTTACAAATAAGTTCCCTCCTTGTTTTCATTTAAATTATTTACTTTTTTTATAGTTATGCATCATTATATATTCATGATTTAAAATAAACAAAAAATATTAAGTTACGAGAGATAGACTCTATTTTGTTGTTGTTGATTTTGTTAATTGATTTAATAAAGAATCAATTTGTTTAATTATATTATCATTTTCAATTTCTTTTTTAAACATTAATAAATTATCAATTAAAAATTCATTTGATATATTTAAATTCTTGATTGAAAATTTTAATTTTGTTAATATAATTGAATTAAATCCAATTATATGTTTATTAATTTCTTTATTTTTTGGAATTTGAATTATATTATTAATTTCTTTATTAAAATTTTTTAAATTTAATTTAATTATATTTTCTATTTGATCTTTTTCATTTTTTTCATCAATTAAATTTAAAATTATTCCAAGTATACATATTGTCATATTTGATCTTTCTGATTCAATATTTGAAATATGTGATAATAATATTTTTATATCTAAATTATCAATTAATTGTTCATTATAATTAAAATTTGTTAATAATATAATTATTATTTTAATAATTAATAAATCAATTTCATTATATTTTTTATTATTAATATTTATAAAAACTGATTTTAATTTATCAATAAATAAATTTAAAAATTCTTGATTTATATTTTGATCTTGTGAATTCGTTACAAAATTCAATATTATATTTAAATTTTTAATATTGATAAAATCAAGTAATATCATACATATTGACCATGTAATTTCTTCTTCCAGTAATTGTTGTATTTGATTAATAAATTCATTTAAATAATTTTTATCTATTATATTTTTAATTGTATCTTTATGAAATTTTTGAATTTCATTCGTAGATACTTTTATTTTTAAACCCAACCAAATTTCTTTTAAATATTGATTATATTCATTTAATTTATTCAGATTTAAAATAACAATACTAGTCAAATATTTAATAATACCTTCTTTAACTAATAATTTTTGTAAATCATTAATAAAATAATTATTGATCAGATTTAATTTATTCAATTCCAATAAAGAATCAATTATAATTGAATTATGATCAGAATTTAATCCATCAAGAATATCTTGATGTTGATTATTAATTTTATTTCCTTTTAAATCATGAATACTATTAACATTTTCTTCTTTAAAATCATTAGCTTGACTTATATTCTTATTTAATTCTTGTTTAACAGATATTTCATTAATATTTGATTCAATTAAATAACTTCGATTTTGAGAATAAGTATTTGATCGACTAATTGATTTTTCAATTTTATGAATTGGTGAAGGTGTTGCAATAGTCAATGGTGATGAAGAATGAGTATCATTATCAAAATCTAAATCCGGTATTAATAAATCATCATTTTCTGAATCTAACTCTGATGATGTTGTTGATGATGGTGGTGATTGACTATAAGAAAGATTTAATTTAACAGGAGTTGATTCTATTGTATCAAATAAATTTTGCCATGCATTATTATTTGGTTCTACTTTTTGTTTCTTCTGTTTTAGCTTCTTCTTGTCAACTGATTTCAAAAGTTTTGATGGTTCTGGTTTTTTTGATTTTATTGGTTCTACTTCAATGTTATCAAACAATTCATCCCATGGACTATTTTCTTGTTTATTTACCAATTTCTTAGTTTCCTTTGGTTTTGATACTATCTTTGATTTCTTAATATTCGATATTGATTTTATTTTAGTTTTTATTTTTGGTTCTAATTCTGTTTTTGATATTGATGGATTTTCGATTGATTTAATCTGGGATTCCTCTATAACAATATTTTCTTTCTTTACTTTAATTTCATCGCGTTCTTCTTTCTTTGTCGATATAATTTCTGATTTTGTTTCATTTTGATGATACGTGTTTTGCACTATCGTAGTTATATCATCATCTTGTTCATTATCACTTAATTGCTCAAAAAGGACAGCAGATAATGTTTTCAGTTTCTTATTTATATCATATTTGTACGTTTTATTTCTTTTACCATATATAGCCATATTATAATGTGGATCAAATTGAAATCATGAATAATGTGTAATGTTTTGATTATCAGATATTAGATTTTTCAAGTTTAGAAAAAAAACTATAAATGAGCTACCAAATAATGACCAAAACTAGATGTCACACCATGTTCAATTTTACGACATTACATTTTGGTTTAGGTGTTTTGTTTGTTTTGAATCACTGAGAAAAAAAAAAAAAGTCGAATTATTCAACGAATAACCATATCAAAACAAGCGAAATTTAAACTATTTTTCTATTTTTTCATTAATCAATTCATATTTTTAATAGTTTAAGATAATGAGTAGTAGTTTTAATAGTACTTTAAATAAAAACTTTAATAAAGTTAATAGTATATTAGAAAGAAAATTACGAAAATTTTTAGTCGGGCCAAAGAAAGGTGAAACATTTGAATTAAGAAATGGTTTAGTATCTCAATATAAACATGAAAGAAAAGATGCCATTCAAAGAGTTATACAAGCAATGACCATAGGTAAAGATGTATCTTCATTATTCCCTGATGTTTTAAAAAATATTGCCACTTATGATTTAGAACAAAAAAAATTGGTTTATTTATATTTAATGAATTATGCTAAAACCCATCCTGAATTATGTATTTTAGCTGTTAATACATTTGTACAAGATACTGAAGATCCAAACCCATTAATAAGAGCATTAGCTATAAGAACAATGGGATGTATTAGAGTTGCCAAAATGGTTGATTATATGGAAATTCCATTAACTAGAACTTTAAAAGATGAAAATCCTTATGTTAGAAAAACAGCAGCTATATGTGTTGCCAAATTATTTGATTTAAATCCGGAAATGTGTGTTGAATTTGGATTTTTAGATGATTTAAAAAATTTATTATCTGATTCAAATCCAATGGTTGTTGCTAATTCCATAAATTCTTTATATGAAATTAGAGATATGAATAATGATCCAAATTTATCAATTTTAGAAATTAATGCTGAAGTCATTAGAAGTTTATTATTATGTCTTAATGAATGTACTGAATGGGGTAGAATTACAATTTTAACAACTTTAACTGAATATAGTACCGATAATGATCCTGAAGAAGCAAATCATATAATAGAAAGAGTTATACCCCAATTACAACATGTTAATCCTTCAGTTGTTTTAAGTTCAATTAAAGCAATTTTATGTCATATAGAAAATGTTCCAGTAACTGCTCAAAGACAAGTTATATTAAAAAAATTATCAGCACCATTAGTATCATTAGTTAGTTCTTCAATTCCAGAAGCTCAATTTGTTGGTTTAAAAAATATTAGAATTATATTGGAAAAATATCCTCAAGTTTTATCAAGAGAATTACGTGTATTTTTCTTAAAATATTCTGATCCATTATATTTAAAATTAGAAAAATTGGAAATTTTAATTAGATTAGCAAATGAAAATAATGTAGAATTATTATTGGGAGAATTAAAAGAATATTCTATGGAATTTGAACCAGCTTTAGTTACAAAAGCAATTAGATCAATTGGTGCTGTTGCTATAAAATTAAATACAGCTGTTGTTAAATCAGTTACATTATTAAATGATATAATTGATCAAAGAGGTGGTGATTTGATTATAAATGAATCAGTTATTGAATTAACAAATATTTTAAGACGTTATCCTGGTAAAGGGGATTATGCTAGTTTAATTATCCCAATTATATCTAATCATATTCAAGAATTAGATAAAAATGAAGCATTATCAGGATATATTTATATTTTAGGAGAATATCCAAAATATTTTTCTGGTTTACATGATAAATTATCTCATTTAATTGAAGGATTTTTAGAATATGATTCTATGTTACAATTAAATATTTTAACAACTATTGTTAAAATTAATTTAGAATTACCAAAGAATCAAAAATATTCTTCTTTATTACAAAAAATATTAGAATTGGCAACTAAAGAATGTGAAAATGCTGATGTTAGAGATAAAGCATATATTTATTGGAGATTATTATCTTCATCATCAAGTGAATCACAACAAAAGAAAATTATATTAACTAAATTACCTCCAATAGATACAACTATTTCAACTTTCAACCCACAATTATTGGAAACTTTAGTACAAGAATTATCTACTTTATCATCAGTTTATCATAAACCTGCTAAAACTTTTATTGATCCAAATGCATATACCAGAATTCCAGTTGAAAATAATAAAAAATCTAAATCTAAGATTGAAGATTTGAAAAATATGGCTAAACAAGAAATTATTAATAATTCAAGAGATGAAAACTTATTAGATTTTGATGATGATGAAGAAGATGATGCTGATGTTGCTATTGAACAATTGAATAATGAAAATAATAATGGTAATGTTAATTCATTACTAAGTGAATTAAATGATTTATTTAGTACACCACCACCACAATCATCTCAACAATTTCAATCAACAAGTAATAATGAAATTTTGAATTTATTTAATACTATACCACAAAAAACAAATACTACTTCTTCATTAGGTATAGAAAATTTGGAAATTGGCTCATCAGGTACTACAAGTAATAATAACAATAATAATAATAATAATAATAAAAACAAAAATATCAATAATGATCTTTTAGATCTTTTTTAATAGAATGTATATATTTTATTTATACAAAAAAAAAATTTCATATACTCAGTAATAATTTTTCAATAATTTCATTTTTAATTTTATTCTTTTCATCTTTTTCAACATCTCTAAATTCCTCATCTTTCTTTATATCAAAATCAACCAAATCTTTAATTTTTTTCCTTATATCTTCATTAACTTGATCAATTTGATTAATTTCTGCTCTTTTCCCTTCAATTTGTTTCTTTAATAACATAATTAAACTTTCTCTACTTTGATGAGGACGATAAGTATTTAATAAATGATTAATATTAATTAAAATTAAACTTATATCTTTAATTTTATTTTCAAATTTACTTGGATCGATACTTAAAATTCCAATAATTTCTAAAAAATTTAATAATAAACTATTCATTAATTTATGTAATTCTTCAATTTTTTTATCAGATGTAATTTCATCATCTTCTGAAGAATATAATTGTTTCCATTGGGTATTCTTCAAACTTGGTAATTTATCTTCAAATGACCATATATTCCCATATCCTCTATATTGTGGACCTGATGGTTGTTCAGGTGGAACTAAGAATTTTAATTCACCAGGTGGTGTTGTTTCATCTTCTGTTTTTGATTCTTTCCATTGATTCAATTTCTGTATATTCTCATTGGTAAAAAACTTTATATATGGAGGGGGTGATGGATATAAAGATGATATTAGATCGTCGTTATTTGTTGACATGTTGTGAGATTGGTGGTTTTAGATACTAATATTGGATAAAACAATTTTTTTTTTTGAGAGAGAGAAAAATCAATTTTTTTGTTGATTTTGAAGTTGCAAATATTAAAAATAAAAATGTATATATTTGTGGAAAAGAGTTATTATGTCTCTCCGACAATGTTTTATCTGTACTTATATTTCCCCTAAAGCCCTCTAATGTCCAAACTCAGACATTGAGGGAAATTAGGTTGGTTTATATACTCTACATATTATTATATACAGTACTTATTATTGATACTACACCACAATATTCATTTAAAACAGACATTAGTGAAAACAAAAATACAATGTACTGTTTTATAAAAAACAAAACAAAAGTTGAATATATACCTAAAATAAAAGAATCCAAAATACTATTGAATAAAAGAATCCAAAATAGTATTGGAAAAAACAAAATAATAAAAAAAATTTATCATGGGGCAATTAACTTTGGGAAGAGTCACAAATTGGCTGGCAAGGTAAAGATTCTTCACATTATTCTAATTCAATGTCTAACTGTAAATCAATACCAAACCACTTATTCCAATCTGCGCTAAATTATTTTACGTTTTACAATTTTAAATAATTTTAAACCCTATTTAAATAAATCTATAAAATAACCCTTTTTTTTTAACTCTCGCCCTAATAAATAAAACCCATAATAAATAATAAATAAATAAAATTTTTTACAACTTCTTCTACTTTTTAATATATCCACCTTTTAAACAAAGTGAATAAAACATTGAATTTTCATCATTCAATAAATTTTTTGGTGAATCAAATTCTTTAACTTCACCTTTATCTAATACCAAAACACGATCACTATCTAAAACTGTTTCTAATCTATGTGCAATTGTTAAAATTGTCTTGTCTTTAAATTCAGTTCTAATTGTATTTTGAATAATACGATCAGTTTCAACATCAATTGAAGCAGTTGCTTCATCTAATACCAATACTTTTGAAGGATTTAATAATGCTCTTGCTAATGATAATAATTGTCTTTGACCTGATGATAAATTAGATCCACCTTCAAAAATCATTGCGTCCAATGCATATTTTTCATCTTCATCACCAACTTTTGATTTTAATTGTAAAATATGTGATTTCAAATGAGCTAATTCTAAAACTTTCCATAATTCATCATCAGTATGTTGTTGTAAAGGATCTAAATTTTCACGAACTGATCCTTCAACTGCATTTGAATCTTGTGGAATAATATTTAACAGATGTCTTAAATCATATAATCCAATATTATTAGTATTTATAGAATCAATCTCAATATCACCTGATGTTGGTTCAATAATACGGAATAAAGCTAATGATAATGTTGATTTACCAGCACCTGTTCTACCAACAATACCAATTTTTTCACTTGGTTTAATACTGATATTAATATTTTTTAAAACATAATCCAAATTATCTCTATATTTAGTATAATAATTTTCAAATTTGATGATACCATCAGACGGCCATTTTGTTGGAACACGATTATTTTCAACAATTGTAGCAGCTTCAGGTTTTAAATTACAATATTCAATAACTCTTTCTAATGAAACTGATCTAATTTCAATATCAGCCCAACCTCTAATAATAATATTAAAAGTACCTGTAATATTTAAAGCATTAATTAATACAAAACCAATTAAACCAGGACTTAATTGATGAGGAGTACCCAATGTTGATAAAATAAACAATAATGAAGAATAAACAATGGTAGCTGAAATAGTTTGTAATCTCATTGATAACCAACGATTACAACATAATTGAGTAAATTGAACTCTAACAAATTTATCAGTATTCATATTGTTAACAGATAAAAATCTTCCATCTTGATTAAATGCTCTAATAGTATCAACCCCATTTATTGATTCTTGTAAATGTGAAAATAATGGACTTCTACATGCACTTGTAACTCTTTTTAATTCTCTTGATGATGGAATATAATAAAGTCTGATACGGTTGAATACTAATCCTAATATAATTATTACAACAATCATAATTGGTAAATTATAAACGATAACAGATAATAATCCAATAGCTAATAAACCATAATCAATTAATGATAAAATAGCCCAAATAATATGTTGATCAATAATATTCATATCATCTGCAAATCTATTTAAAATTCTTCCAACAGGTGTAGTTTCAAAAAATTGCATTGGAGATCTTAAAACTGAATTTGCCATTTTATCATGGAAATATTTTGAACCTCTAATAATACAATAACTCCACATAATAGTGGCACCAACTAACATACAAAGTGCTGCAAAAACACCAAGAAATCCATACATGGTTAAATATAAAGAAATTGAAGCATTATATCCAAGTTCTAAATTCTTTTCTGACCAATATTTCAAAATATAGTTTGATCCAATATTACCAGCAACATTACCAGCATAAATAAATACATAAAGGATTATCATTGGGAAATTACATGCTTTGAAATATTCTAAATAAACTTCAAGTTTAACACTTCCTTTTGCACCTTTTTCTTGATTATTACCGGTTTTTTTAGGTTTATCATCATCGTCATCATCATCATTATCATGGAAATTGGAAACCATACTTGCTTTTCTTAAAGTAGATCTACTTACAACTTTCAGAATTTCATCAAGTTCTTCTTCAATTGTCTTTTCGTCTTCCTCTTCATGTAATTCCAGTGCA
The DNA here is from genome assembly GCA_030582535.1 of Insectozyma bohioensis. Classification (NCBI taxonomy): domain Eukaryota; kingdom Fungi; phylum Ascomycota; class Pichiomycetes; order Serinales; family Debaryomycetaceae; genus Insectozyma; species Insectozyma bohioensis. Next base: position 15,674 of record JAKTXL010000074.1, on the reverse strand, counting down.
TGTTCCTTAATAAGATTAGCCAATTCTAAATTATTACTCATAACTTCTTTATAACTACCATGTTCAACAATTCTTTTATCTTTAATTAAAACAATTTCTTGTGAAAATCTTAAAACATTAATAGCATTGGTAGCTAATATAATTGTTTTAGAAGCCAATAAACCTTTAGGACCTAAAACTTCATTAATTATATTTTTTCCAACATGAGCATCAACAGCTGATAAAACATCATCTAATAAATAGACATCTGATCTTGAATAAACTGCTCTAGCTAATGCAATTCTAGCTTTTTGTCCACCACTTAATGAAATACCTTTTTCACCAACAACTGTTTTATCACCATCTGGTAAAATTTCAAAATCTGGTAATAATTGACATGCTGAAACTGTTTTTTGATAAAAGTTTTTATCAAATTTGCAACCAAATAAAATATTTTCTTTAACTGTAGCATTTTGAATCCATGGCTGTTGTGAACAATAAGCAATTGATCCATTGACTTTGACGCTTCCTTTAATAAATAATATATCTCCTAACAAAGATTTTATTAATGTTGTCTTACCACTTCCAACTTTTCCAACAATACATGTAAGTTGACCTTTTTTAGCTTCAAAATTGATATTTTCCAAAGCAACATTTTCTTTATCCCATATAAATGTAGCATCTTCAATAGAAACCGATTTTTGACCTCTTTCAAGTGGTTCATAAGTTTTACTAACAAGGGAATGTAATTCTGTAAGTAAAAAGAATTCTTTTAATCTTTCAAAAGAAACTTTTGCTTCAACAATATTAACAATAGCATCAGGAACAGTCATGATTGGATCTGACAATAAATCAAATAAAGATAATGCTGGGAAGATAATTGATGGAATCAAAGGAATGTTGGTAAAATAAACAAATGTAACTAAACAAGCGATTGATATACCAAAAGGAACAGTACTCCATAAAAACATAGATAAAGCATTAAACTTACCGATTCTTTTGGCCATTACTAATTCTTTACCATTTCTAATACTAAACAATCTTGTTAACATAGGTTGTTCCCAAGCATACAACTTAATACTTTTAATCGATTGTAAAATTTCTGAAGTCAATTTAGTTCTTTCATCTCTTATTTTCATATTCTGTTTATAAAGTTTGGTAATTGAAGTACTAACTTTACCACTTAAAGGAACTAAGATTAATGCTGCAACAAATCCTGCTACTGTTGAAATACCAATTAATTTATAAAGTGCATACAATGATACGAATAAACGTATTGGCATGGTTAAAATAACTGCCCATTGAGGTAAATTAGCAATAGCTTGAACATCCACAGCAAGATTATTAATAATTTCACCAGAATTTTTTTCCTTTCTTGATTCAGGTGATAAACTAAGTCCTTTTCTATAAACAAAAGTTCCTAAAGTTGAATAAACTTGACCTCTTATCTTGAAATGAGTAGCAGCTAATTGATTCATTGATGTGAATCTAACCATTGCACAGAAGAATATACCAGTAGCAATGAAAAATCCAATAATAATTCTCTTATCAGTAATATCATCACCAAAGAAAACAATAAATTTTTGCAACAAAAATGCTTGACTTAAATTAGCGGTCATTGCAATCATATCAAGAACCAATATTAATGCAATTGGCCAAATATAAATTTTTGCAAATAACCAATATAATGATAAATTATCTCCATATTTCGCTTTGGCTTCACTCCACAATTTAAAGAAATTACCAAAAGTTGATTTACATTGTTGTTCAACATGTAATGGTGGTGTGGTTTCTACATCTACTGCTTCGGTATCATAAATTTCTTTCATAGTAGGATCTATCCATGTAAATAATAAATCTGACCAAAAACTATGAACAGTTTCAATATTCCAATCATTTAAATCATAGTATTCCTTTAATTCTAATGATGGAGCGTACAATCCAACTTCAAAAATAAAAATTAATAAAGAATTAGCTAATAAACAAATTTCAATAGTTGTAATCAATGAATCACCTTTATGTCCAAAGATTTTAATGGTTGAAGTCAGATCTTGAAGTGCAACAATTAAGTTAACAATTGTAGAATAAAGCCAATATAATGAAACTGAAGCTAAAGAAATTACACTTCTAGTTGGTTCTATTACTTGAAGTGGAATAATAATTAATCCTAATAATCCTAATGATGAAATCAGAGCTGCAAATTGTAAATCAGTTAAATTTGAATATGTGATAAAAAATAATGACAATGTTAATAAGAATTGAGTTACAATTGAGTTTAATTTAACCAATTGGAAAATACCAACACTTTTTAATCTGAAAGGGTAACCAAAACTGAACTTAATTCTGTATGGACCATAATCATTGAAATAAATTAATTGAATTAATTGAATTAAAGCAAATATAGCAAAAACAATAGTTGAAACTAAAGTAGTGGAAGCAATAAAACAAGGGTTCAAAGCATTTGAATGTTTGTTTGCTAAGGGTTCCTGTAACGAATCAAAGAAGTTACATGATGAAGTGGTATTAGAACCACTATTAATTAATGCCAAGATATCTTGCATCTTGTCTATGTAGATAAGAAAAGAAAGAAAGGGGATGCAAAGAATGAAAATTTTTCAAACTGTTGGCTTATATAGAGTTGTAGTTTAAAATGACTCAGATACTAAAAATATAAACAAGCTTGAAATTATTTAGGTATTAATGCTTATTATAGATAATGTATTTCCGTTTATCATGCGGCCCCAAAAATTATGAATCAGATCTTAACGAAAGTCGCATATGCCAATGAACGGTAACCAATTTATCATCATCATAATAAGTTTTAGATTTTTAATCGATAGTTTCCTTTTTTTTGGCTTAAATACTACTTCATTATTTTAAAACATCTTTGTACTCGAAATCTGATCTGATTCCAATAAATTATATGTGTATTTCTCTGGTTGCTAATACAAAAAATGTGTAGTAATGAATGAATAAGGGAAAAAAAAATTCTCATTATCAAAAAGATTACTAAAAAAAAAAATCTGGCAGCCAATTTTTAAGGAGCAAACATCACTCATCAATCAATCATAATTCAATTGATTTTATTCAATTTTTTATGTCAGATACTTTGAAAAGATATCAAAAGATAATTGAAATTTCTAATGATTTGGAAAAGTTGATACCCATAGGTACAATTAATTTTTGTAACCTACCGCTTAATTTAACTGATCTTGGTGGTATAATTGTAAACGATGGCTGGAAATGGTTGGATATAGATTCATTTATTCAAATACTAGATAATAAAGTGAATGAAATTATACTATATTTACAATTTTTGATACGTTTTAAATATTTTAAAGCAACTTTTAAAATTGCTAAAATTGAAGAAGATCCCCATTTCACAATATGTAAAGTTCGATTATATGCAATTCCCATAGATATTGAAGGGGCTAGATATTTTCATGATTGGAGAAATAACCAACCTAAGAAATTTAATTTAAATAAGAATTATAAAAAATATTTGCAATCAGTCCTTAAATTTGTTAGTTTTTCTAAACAAAATTGGTCCATGGGTAATTCAATCACAATCAAGCAATTGAGTTACAATCAGATTTTACTTTTAGATTGTCAGAATCAAGCAGAAATTCTTAGCTCAAATACTGCTGAATATAACTTTGCAATTAGTAGATGGACAACATCTAAAAATTATATTCCTTTTATCAATAATAAAGATGAAGATGTTTCATTTCGTAAAAAAATAAGAGATATATATAATTCAGTCCCATCTCCAGATTTAACAGATTATGAAAATTTAAAATTTGAACCAGGTACGTTACCAACTACAGAGCAACAATTAATTAAATTAGCTATGGAAGCTAAAGAAGGTTTGACTGATATTCAAGGTATCAAATCATCATTATATCCATTTCAAGTAAGATCAGTGGCGATTATGTTGGAGAAAGAAAATATCCCTAAAAGAAGATTATCTCCTAATCTAATTGAATTAAAATCGATCGAGAATAAATTATTTTACTTTGATTTGTCAACAGCCTATATACATTTACATCCAGAATACGTATTGATGCCCCGGGGAGGAATATTAGCTGAAAATATGGGACTAGGGAAAACTTTAATATGTTTAAGTTTAATATGTTTAACGAAATATGAAATCTCAAAAACTCCAGAAGATATGTTATTATATGATCCAATAGTAAAACTGAACAAACTTAAATCATTGGTTGAAATTTGTAAAGATTCAATTGTAAATAATTCATTACCTTGGAAATATTATAAAAATCTAATACCTCAATCAATTGTTGAATATATATCACAAAATCCTGGAAATTTTTATGTGCCATTGGATAATGAGGAGTTTTTATCTGCTGGATCAAATTTAACTAAAAGAAACCTGCCTAGAAACCAAACAATATTAAAGGATACAATGTTATATATGTGTGGTACTTCATTAGTTATAGTTCCTGATAATTTATTTTCCCAATGGAATACTGAAATTAGAAAACATGTAAAGCTGAATTATCTTAAAATATTATTTGTATCAAATTATTTTAAAAATCCTGTTAACACTGAATACCGTTATGTGAATTCATTACCTAGAAATCCAATTGAATTGACTCAATATGATGTTATAGTTTTATCACACTCAAGTTTGAATAAATTAGTTGATGATGATAGCCCATTGAAACAAATTTATTGGAAAAGAATTATTATTGATGAAGGTCATAGTATGAATTCTAAAAATTCCAAAGCTGCTCAATTAAGTAGAGAATTGTTTGCCGAGAGAAAATGGGCTGTTACTGGTACACCAACATCTGGTTTGACTAAACTTTATATGGATGAAGAAGAAGGTGAGTCACATACATCAAATAAGTATGTTGTTAAAAGTAATTTTGATGAAAAATCTGATTTGGTTAAATTGGGTACTATAATTAGTAATTTTATTAAAATTGAACCTTTTTTTTCACAACCAAAAAGTTGGTCTCAACAGATTATTAAACCGTTGGTCAGTGGTGTTTATGGATCAGAATTAACTTTTTCAAATTTATTAAATTCAATAATGGTTCGTCATAATACAAGTGATGTTGACAAAGATATGCAGTTGCCTAAGTTACATCATGAAGCGATATTATTAAAACCTTCATATCATAATATTTTGTCAATTAATTTATTTACTGCTGTTTTAGCAGCTAATGCTGTAACGTCTGAAAGAACTGATATTGATTATATGTTCCATCCTCATAATAGTATTCAATTAAGAAAATTGATTTCAAATTTACAAAGAGCTACATTTTATTGGACAAGTTTTACTCAAGAAGAGTTGGAATCATTGATTAAAATTTGTAATAATTGTTTGAACAAGAATAAATATACTGGAGAGGATGTTTCTTTGTTGCATAAATCAATGAATGCTGCACAAACTGCATTACAAAATCTTCAATGGAAAACAGCTTCTTTGTTACATGAAATGAATTATTACGTTAAAGATTTACCAGAAATTTTTACAAAATCTTTTGGTACTGGTATTATGGAAAATTTGGATAATCTAGGTCAACATGATGATATAAGTGTATTTGGAGCACCTCAATTAAATGCAATACAAGATTTTTTTTATAAAAATAGATTCTTAAATTATAATGATGAAACTAAGCTACAAGAAAAAGTTGAAGAATCATCTACCAAATTCTGGGAAAAATATTGGAAAGAAAATAACGAATATCTGAAGAAAAAAACTGAGAAATTCAATAAACTTGACTCTATACATCAAGGTATTGAAAATGGTGTAGAAAAAACCAATAAATATTCTCCTAAAAAACGAAAAAATAGTTTTAATAATCATAGTGGTGCATTTTTGAAAGATGAATTGGCTAAAGAAAAAGGTAATGGATTAAAAATAACTGAAGATGCTCATATAAAATCAAATGAAGCTTCTTATGAGAAATTAAGAAAGTCAAATGTATTAGGAACTGCTTCATCCAAATTATCATACTTAGCTAGTAGGTTATTGGAACATCAAAGAGATAAAATTAAATCTATTGTATTTTTTGAATTTGAAGATTCTGCGTATTATTTAACTGAATTGCTTGATGTTTTAGGGGTTAATTATTTATTATATGCTACATTTATTAATGCTACTACACGAGCTAAAAATTTAACTGAATTTACTCAATATGATAGTGAAAAAGATGGTGGAATCTCATTGTTTATGGATATTAGATTAGCTGCACATGGATTGACCATAATTGCAGCAACTAGAGTTTATTTCATGAGTCCTGTTTGGCAACAATCAGTTGAAGCTCAAGCCATTAAAAGAGCTCATAGAATTGGTCAAACTAAAGATGTTTATGTTGAAACTTTATTGTTGGAAGGTACTTTAGAAGAACAGATATATAAGAGAAGATCATATAATAATGATGATGATCTTAATAGTAAAAAATATGTTATTGATGATTCTGGTGTACAAGAATTTGTTTTGCAACATAAATTTTTAGACATGGATCAAGAAAAAGAATATGCACCATTTACAGCAACAGCTATTTCGAATACTGTTAGTAAAATAAAAGATGATAGTGATTATTCATTATTTAGACATACTAATAATTTAATTGTTGAGAATGGTATAACAATGAAACAATGGGAAGTATATTTATTTAATGAAGAAAATTTAACAAAATATAATAAATTACAAGGATATAAAGTACGTGAGAAACAAAATCAACAAGAATTTATAAATAATTTAACTAATACAGAAATTCAAATGTCACCTACTAAAAAAAGATCAATGAAATTTGATTCATCAGATAGAAAAAGAGTAAGATTTTAGCTATATTATTATTACATTTTTATTATTAATACATAAAATTATATTCTTTTTTTTTCTATAATTCTCGGAGTATAACTGTAGAATCAGTTGAACTAGACATTAATATATTTTCAGAAGGATGATAATTTACATCAATAACAGTACCTTGATGACCATATAATTTATCAATAATTTGACCACTTAAATCCCAAGTTGTAATTGAAGAATCTTCAGAACCTGAAAAAATTTTTAAATTATTATTATTAAAACAAGTTCTAATTAACCAATTTTCATTACCCAGTATAGCACCTTTATAAATAGTTTTATTTAATCTTGACATACCATCAGGTATAATTTCATTAATATTATAATTTCTAATTATACCATCTAAAGATCTACTAACAAGTATTGATTTATCAGGAGATATATTCAAACTTGTAATTGAATCATTACAATCACTTGAACATATCCATAAAGGTTTATTAAGAATTCTTAAATCATAAGAATTTATTTGTGAATCAATACCTGAAAAATATAAATTTTGATTAAAACCATCTAAACATAATAATGGATATTCAGTTTTAATAGATTGTATAGGTTTTTTTTCACGATAATCCCATATAAATAAATTTCCATCATCTCCAACACTAATTATTTGATCATTAATTTTTTTAATTTGATTAATTACTCCTTTATGTCCATTACATTTTTTAATTTTTTTTTGATTATATATATCATAGACACCTAATGTTGAATCAGCACTTGAACTAATTAATAAATCATCAAACCATGCTAATGAAGTAACTGCATTTTTATGTTGAAATTTAAGTATACTACTTCCTATATCTTCTTCTTCATGAGTTGGTAAATTCCATATTTGAATAGTTTTATCTATACTACCAGTTGCTATTAAATTTCCATTATGATTGAAAACTGATGTTAATACAGCTCCTGAATGTCCTTCTAATACTATTGATGGGCTATATAGTATTCTTCCTGGTTCATTATCTGATTTTATTAGATTATTCCCATTGGTTTTTTGTCGTTTCACTATTGACATTGGAAGTGGGTTTATATTTATTTTTATTTTGCAGAATTACAGTTTTTTTTTTTTTCTCTTTCATCATACTTCATCTTCTATTAGATAATTATACTACATAGCTAAAAAAAAAAACTAATATAAATGCTACCACATAAACACTAACTAATATATTCGTAAGTATTACCATCTAAACGCCTAATATATTCTTTTTCAATTAATACATCAATTACTCGTTTAACATCAATTGCTTTAGCTTTATATCTTGATAAAGTTTGTGTTAAAACATCATTAATTAATTCACTGGTCTTCATTTCTTTTCTCAGTTTCATAATTCTAACAATACATGCTTGTAAGTATGTCTTTCTACCTTCATCAATTTCTTTAGTTGCTTCATCTTCTTCTTGTTTAGCTTCATTTGTCTTAATAACACTAATAAAATTAACTTTCAATTTTTTAGATTTATATTCATCAACAATGGTAAAAACTGTATCATCTTGAATTGTTGGAGTCAGTTGTTCCATAAGTTTATATTTAGTAAATGGTATTAAATGAGCTTCAAATGCTTCTCTTTTAGTTCCAACTATTTCATGTAATTCTTTAAATGTATAACTTTTCTTTTTATTAAATGCAATTAAAATCATCAATTGAATATTTGATACTGTAAATGAAAATGGTGGTTTACCTTTTCTTGATAAATTCGCTTTTAATTCTGCTCTACCATGATTCCATAACCATTGTAATTGTCTACCAGAATGTTGTTCACCATATACATTTTTTAATTCTTCAAATGGAGCCTGCAATTCTGGTGCAACATTTAAATCATAATCTGGTAAATGACGGAATGGCCACATACTTTGAGCTAAAACTAATGGATTAAAATCTTTAACAATTGTATTTGATGAATTATTACCTAATTTATCTTTAACTTTAATTTTTAAATCTTCAGAAGCTTTCATATCAGAAAACATTTTAGTCATTTTAGAAGTATATTCAATTGAATTTTCTTCTTGTAATCTATGAATAACACTTTCTTCTAATTCATCTGATTTACAAGTACCGTTAATTAATCTTTTAGCCAACAGACGACGATAATGTTCTTCAAAAGTATCTTTATCATTAATAAATTTAAAAACAATCATTAAATTATCAGCATTCATATCAACAATATCAGTTTCTTTAACACTACTTTTCAAAAATCCATCAGCATATTTAGCTAATAATTCAGGAGTTTTACATGGAGCTCTTGGTTTTGGTGTAGCTATTGGATTATTATTAACAAAATAACGACATGCATTATCTAATGATCTAATAAATTTAGTATCTTTATTAAAAGCTTGAATTACAACTTCATTAAATTGATTATAAATTGAAATTAATGTATTAACATAAATTTTTGGTTCAACACCACTACCTGGTTTTCTTCTTCCATCACTCATTTCTAATTCAGATTGTTTTTTAATTTCATCTAATGCAACAAGAGCTTCTTTTTTAATATATTCTTCTAATGTATCAGCTAATGGATCTAGCGTTTTTGGTACTCTTGATAATAATTTATACATTCTTTGAATATGATCAACTTGATTTTGTTCTAATAATTGTAAAAATTGATCATACATTTCATTAGCATGTTTTTCAATTAATGCAGCATTTAAAACATCTAATAAAGGTTTTTTAGTATGTTCTTCTAAATAACTATTAGATCTAGAAATTTCTTCGGCTAATCTGGTTTCACATTTCTTCATATAATCAACAACATTATGATTTAATAAAAATTCACTACTTTCTTTTGAATAATAATTCATTGTTGCTTGTAAAAATGGTTTTTCAAATGAATTTACATAAATAATTAAATTTGGTTTTTTTAAATCTTGAACATCAATACTTAAAAATACTAAAGATTTTATAGCACTTGAAATTAAATTTGTATCAACAATTAAATTATTTCTTTGTTTTTCAATTAAATCTAAAACTTGTTGAATTAAATTATCTGAATTTGGTTGAAACATTTCATCTCTCCATTTAATTAATGATAAAGTATTAACATCAAATACATCTTTTCTACCATCAGATCTTTCTTTTTGAACCCAATAACGATTCATATAATCAAATACATTATTCATATAAACAGCCCCAATAGTAAATCTTGTCCATTTACGAACATAAAATTCTAGAAATGATTCATTTGGTAATCTTTTTAAATTACGAATAAATTGAGTTAAATAAACATCTAATTTATTATAAATTTCAGCCCCAGCTAAAGAATATGAATTATTATCTGAATTATTTGCAATTGATGCAGGAGTTGATCCACGTCTTGATTTATTTACACAATAATTATAAACTGCTGTATAACAATTCATATACATTGTTGATGTAACACCTTGATCATTTTGTGCACCTAATATAAACTCTAGACCAGGTTGAATGAAAGTCCAAGTTGCATTCAAATCAGTAAAAGCTGGAAGGGTTGATGACATTATAATTGATGATGTGTATTATTTATCCTAAAAAAATTAAAAAAAAAAAAGTTAAAAATTGTTGATTTTGTTTCAAATATGATCTATAATATTTCAAGAAATACAAATTATATTTAAACTTATTAAAGAAAGATCAAGATTGATAACAAGTGATGAGAATAAATAATATAAGCAATTATAAAGAATAGATGATAATAAGTTTTAGATTTGATGAATTCAAAATGTTGATAATTTTTTAAAACTTGCCTCTAAAACTTATTTTTGATAATTATTTAACTCCCTCTTTCTTTTCTTAACACTTTCCATTTTATTTTTTCGTTGTTTGTTTTTGTTCTTTGTTGCCCTTCGCTCTACGTTCTGATTCTCGCACCGTCATTTGTTTGTTTGGTTCGTATTAATCGAAAAAGACGCCGGAGCGCCCCCCCCCCCCCATTTCGCATACGACCAAACATTTTAAAAATAACTTTTTGGGGTTGTTTCACAATATTTAAAACACACGACCATTAAGAATTAAACTACTGGTATGCAAGAAAGAGGATTCTATTTTATTATTATTATTATTATTATTATTATTTATTACAATTAACTATCATCTATTCTCTATTCACTTCGTCCAGGTCCCGGTGTATTTACTCTATCTATAACTCTTAACAAACTTATGGTAAATGTAAACACCCAAAATACTAATACAACAAATAAAAATCCAACCAAAGCCCTTTGTCTCCTACATATTGATCCAACAACAGGGAATAAAGAACCAAGATCTGATGCATATTTTGGTCGATATACTCGACATACCCATTCATCATCATATAATGTATTAAAAGCTAATGATAAATTAGCTGATGAAAATATTATAAATAATAAATCCAACATAATTAATCTCATTTTACTCATTGGTTCTCTTAATCCTAATGGTTTACCAGTATATTCATCATATGCAATATAGATGACATATACTAAAGCACAAGTTTGTACTACTATTGCCATAATTGTACTTGCTTGTTGATCAATTTTTTGACCTTCATAATCATGTCTTGAATATTCAAATATTGTACAAGCTAAACCTAATGCAATTGCACAAAATGTTACAGCTAAAATTCTTAAAAATAATGGTACTAAAGGATTAAATAAAAAGATTTTTTTAATAGTTGGTTTAACTTGTGATCTATTTTCTCCCATCCAATAACCTGCTTTTGATCTAATTTTAGTATCATTTTCAGCTCTTTCTTTATTATTACTAGTAAATAAATTAAAAAATCCTCCTGTAATTTCTTCCCCAATATTTTTTTCATCATCACTACCAACAAATAAATTTTTTAAACGTTCATCACCACCCCATGTACCATTTAAATCATAATCTTTTAAATATTGTTCATCATTTCTATATTGATCTTTTGTATAAGTAGTTTGATGTCGTATTGATTGAATAAATTTAAACCAACTTGAATCAACCGCTTTAATATATGGATCATTTTGTGCACCATTATATATCAGTGCTTGATTATCTTTGTCGGCAGCCAAAGTTGTTATATCTTCAGAATGTAAAGTATTTCGTTGTCTAGTACCATTACCATCATAATTATCTCTAAAATAAGCTTTTGATATCGTATCCAATACATATGGTGGGACAACATTAGTTTTATGACTATAAGTATTTAATTGAACATTTGTAAATGGGTCAATTGGAACTTCAATTGATTCTGAATTATTATTATCTGATGATTGAGGAGTTGTTGCTCGATTATTAAGTGAACCATTATTACTACGAACACTATTATGTCTTGTATTATTCAGATTATTACTATTATTTGCATTACTCATGATGATAATGAAAAATTGATATTTCTATTAATCTATTATGCAAAATTTAAAAAAATAAATAAATAAATAAATAAATAAAATCCAAAAGTCTTGAGCCAATGAAAAGCAATAATGAAGGCGGAAAAGGTTGATAAATGTAAGATGACAAATGACAAATGAATATGAATATGAATATGGATATGAATAAGAAGTTAATAAATTTTTGTTGTTTGGGTTTTTCTTTTTAAAATTCAAATTGATTGTTTTGATTGTGTTTGTTTGTTTGTATGTGTGTCTAATTTATAATTAATTTCTACTTAATTTAATTTTCATTGTTTTTAATTTTTTGCTAACTAAAAGTGCAAAATTTTATATTAGGAAATTTTAAATTTGAATTTTCTTCGAATGTCGCAGATTTTAATACGAAAAGGAAATTAAAAAATTACCATCTCCTCCGACAATGATAGATTTCAATTGAAATTGAAATTATTTAATATTAATTACTTATAATTTAATAGTGTTATATATATATTAAACATTCTACATCTTTATTTATTCAATTTTTTTTCTTTGGTTTTTATGTGGACCAACATAAAGATCCTTATAGATAATTTTAGATGTTTCTGCCTCCCCCCTATTTCGAGGAAAATTCAGTTGAAAATCAAAAAACTTTATTGTTGCAAAACGTGGTAGAGTATTATAATTACAATCAAATAAATGATTCAATTAAAAGATTATGTGGATTTTAATTCTTTAAAGTATATGATAAAAAAGAAGTTTATTTCAATAGTTTAAAAAAACAATAATTTGTGACTCTTTGTTCAATCAGATTTTTATATATAAATAAATATTATTAAGAAAAATAACGAAAAATTAATGAAATAAAAAATAATCCGAGGTAATATTAAAATTTAGTAAGCGAAATTATCAGATTTATCTTAGTTTATTTAGAATTAGTTTTATAGTTGATAATTTACTTCTTCAATGTTTGGATTAAAACCCCAAGGCTATATTTAGAAAGTAGTTGCAAAAGTATGTGATGTGATTGCATTTTTGACACAGTACACACCCCATAGTAAACAGCAATCAAACAATCTCGAAATTCATACAATTTTATAATCAGGCTATAATAGCAAGAATAAATATAATTGTATAGATTACATAATCACACAAAGTTTAAAATAGTAAAAAAGATGCATTTTTTAAAAACCTTTTTTAAAATTCCATTTTGATTAAATTTGCCATCTTGGAAAATTATAAATAAAAGAATAAAAAAGCACAAGATTATTACCATTAGGTTTAAGTGAAATACTACTTAGTATCACTAAATATATATATAATCATTTATTTGCATAGTTTAAGTTTGATTTTTCATTTTTCACCTCATCTTTCCCCACGTATCATATATAATGTTTAAATCAAATATACTAGTACAATCAACTACTGTTAGACTTGGTCAATTACCAAGATCATCATTAATTATTAAAAGGTTGCAGTCCACCAAAACTAATGAACAAGAACAAAAAGAAGATGGTAAATTATTAACTCCTCCTATATTAAATAAGAATTCAATTTATATTATTTCAATACCGATAACAACATCAAGATCATATATTTATTGTAATCATCGACCTTCAATCTTAGGTTCATCACAAATAAAAAAAATTCCATTATTTATAAAATTTGAAAATAAAATAGTTGGATTAGCATCAAAAGGTTGGAATAAATTAAAAAATTCAAAACTGTCAATAAGTATTAAAATTGTTGAATTTGTAAATAAATTATTATCAACTATACCATATGAAGAAAATTGTCTTCGATCATTTCCAAATAAAAAATCAATGATTAGAGAAATTAATGAAGAATCATTACATTTATTAGAAGATAAATCAAATTCAAATATTATTCAATCAGAAATTGACAATTTAAAAATTCCAAATAATCAATTAAAACCAATTCCTTTATATCATTCAAAAAGTCAAAAACCAATTTCTATATTAAATCAAATATATTTATTTAAAAATGATAATGAAAGAAAACATAAAAAATATGCTTGGTATTGTGGTATTGGTATACCATTTACTTTACCATTTGCTTTACTACCTGTAGTACCTAATGTACCAGGATTTTATTTGGCATATAGATTATATTGTCATATTAAAGCATTATATGGTATTAACCATTTAAATTATTTATTAGAAGTTAAAGGATCATCTTCAGAAAAAACTGAAAAATTCCCAGATGAAAAAACAGTTGCTGATACATCACATATAACTTTTAAAGAAATTAAAGAAATTGATGAAATTTATATTCAAAATGATGGTAAATCATTAATTCAATTAACTAAAAAATTAAGTGATAATGATAGAGAAGATAATGAAACTATTGTAATTAATAAAGAAATTATTGATCAATTGGTTGAAAAATTAGATTTACCTCATATAAAAGAAGATTTATTAAAAGCTTTAAAACAAGATACTGCTAGATTAAATAAAAATATCAAAGTAAATGATGAAGTAGAATAGATTTTGTAAATAACAAACCAATATATACATATTTATTTAATACCCCATATATAAATAAATCATGCGATAGTAGGTTCCAAAACGTTATGGTTATAACCCTAATAATCACGTGAGTATATTAGTATTGCTGTACATGTTTTTTTGTTGTTCCCACATATATTTTTTTTCACTAACTCCTCCTGTGTGACCTGACGATTCGCCTCACTCTCACTCTCACTCACTCTCCTCTTGGACTCTCACTCTCTCACCATACAAATTTTTTTTACAAGTTCCTTTTCTCTTTTACTTCTTCTTCTTTTTCTTCATCAATCACCAAATATTTCAATATGAGAGATAAGTGGAGAAAAAAGAGAGTTAGAAGATTAAAGAGAAAAAGACGGAAGGTAAGAGCTAGATCCAAATAATCGGACAAAGGAATGATTTAAAAAAAACAAGTTTTATTTTTGGATAATAAAAAAGAAAAAAGTAAGAAATGATGAATTAAAGATGATTAATTAAGATTTTCAAATTGAAATTAAATTCCCTTGAATTATTACGTGAAATTATTGCTATATCATTAGCTACTATTAGGTTTAATTATTTTTTTGGTATTTTTTATTGGTTGTTGGTTTTGACAATTTTTGTTTTTGGTTTTTTATTTAAAGAAAAGAGAATTTATTTTTTTATTCCTTTGGAGTTCTATTCTAGTCTCTTCCAAATATTATTAAGAACCGTTATATCATATTATATAAAATTTATTTTACGAATATGTTTAAATGTCCGAATATATATAAAAAATTTTAAATTATTGTTTTTAAATTGTAGAATTTTTATTTTTGTTGAAAATTTCAATATGCTCTTTATTAAATTTCTATTGAATCCCATTTTGTGAAGAAGACAAACGTCTTCATTGTGTCTTAATAATATAACGATATTTATACAATATAACAATATTCTTATAACATATATTTGATAATTTCTAAACTAAAAACTTTTTCAACAAATGTAGATATTACCTCTATTTATATAATTTGGTAACTTCAACTGAGATCATACATTTGCCATCCGAG
>JAKTXL010000073.1:13727-70912 GCA_030582535.1 Insectozyma bohioensis | reverse complement strand
ACTCATAATAATTTAACAACAATTGAAGATCCATTTGAAACAGGGGGAGAAGAAACTCCATCTAAATCTATAACTCCAAATTCAGAAAATGGGGGAGAACCACAAAACTTACAAAATGGGGGAGAATCATCGAATCACATTCAACAAAATGAAAATCTGAATAATACAAATGATAATACAACAACTGTCTCAAATCCATTAAATATAAGTCACGAAATCAATACAAATCCATTCATAATTCCAACATTGACTGATAATACTGAAAATTCATCAATTTCACATAAAATTCAAAACAAAAATAATTCAACATTAATAGATTCAACTGATATAAATAAATCAAACACAACATCAACTAATGACATTTCAATATCATCACCACGAACTAATAATAACACTTCATCAACTTCATCACTTGAAACACCTCATCAAACCTCATCAATACCTACAACAACAAGTAAAAATTCTTCAATCCAAATCTGCAAAGAACATCATAAACACAATCTGGACAAGTTAACATTAAAAGAGCACCAGAGCCAAAATAATGATTATTTAAATCAGAACCTGTTAAATGATTGTTCTGGATTTAATGGGGGAGATAATCATGTTAATACTGAAGACCTAAGTGTCAAAAGTAAACATATTATTAAAACCAAAAAATCGCGTGGAAATGGAATTTTCGGGAGAAATAAAAATGATATAAAAAATGAAATGAGAAATTTTAAAGTAGAAGAAAAAACAAAAAAAATAAAAAATCCAGATAATCTAAATATAAAACAAATACCAAAACATCAACAAAATTTACATATTGAATCACCAAGTAATAATGCAAAAATAAAGAGAAGCCGTTCAGGGAGAGAAATAAAAATACCAAGCCGTTTTATTGGCAATCTTTCAAAAACAATCAAAGCAAAACTTCTACCACCAACTAAAAGACCAATAACAGAACCAAATCATGAAAATAATTTTATCAATTCAGTAGTCACTCATATCAACCCAAAAGATCCACGATGGCAAAATGCAATGCAAGAAGAGATCCTGAAGTTAATCAAACATAATGTATTCACAGAAGTAAAAATACCAGAAAATGTTCAACCAATCCCAACAAAATGGGTATTTACAATGAAAGAATCAAATTTGAAGGAAGCCACGCACAAGGCAAGGTGCGTCGTCAAAGGTTTTCTACAAGAAGCCTTTATCAACTATGATCCATTAAACATTAGTTCACCGGTAACAGATAGCACAACCATCAGAATTTTAACAACAATAGCAGTCCAAAAACAATTTACTATTCGTCATTTGGATATTAAATCCGCATATATTAATGCGGATTTAACAACTGATCAAGATATTTACGTTGTTCCTCCGCCCTACTACAAAAAGAAAGATTCAATGTGTTGGCGCCTATCAAAGGCGCTTTATGGGCTCAAACAAAGCGGATTTGAGTGGTTTATAAAGATTAGGGGAATATTTAAAAAAATGGGATTAAGAGAATCTACAGTAAATGAAAATATATATTATTACAAAAATGGACCTGATCAACTTTATTTAACACTATATGTAGATGATTTATTAATAATTACATCACAAGACCAAGTTTTTAATGATTTCAAAAATGCCTTATCAACATTCTTAGATTTTAGTTATAGTGGTGGTGAAATAGATGAGTTTTTAGGAATAAAGTTTCACAAGATGGACAATGGTTATCGTATGAGTCAAAAAGGATATGTTGATGAGTTAGTTAAGAAATTTGAATTAAAACACAAAGTGATAAGATCAATTCCAAGACCAGTTAAATATAGATCAAGAGAAAATACCAATAAATTATATAGTATAGATGATTTTTACGATGAAGAAGAAAATGAAGAAGATTCTGAATTATTAGATGCAGATGGCATCAAATTATATCAATCGGGAGTTGGTTCAATTAATTGGGCAGCATTAAATACCCATCCTGAAGTTAGTTTTGCTGTTAATGCTCTTGGAGCCAAAAATCATTCACCAACAGTTAAAGATTATGAATATTTAATTTATTGCATTAGTTATTTAAGAAGAAATTCACATATAGGATTAACTTTTACAAGAGATAAAACAAAATTTACAAATAAATTTACTATACATGGATTTTCAGATGCTTCATTTGCCCCAGAAAAGGATAAAGCTTCTATTAGTGGATATTGTGTTTATTTAAATGGTAATCTCGTCTCATGGAGTACAAAGAGACAGAAGAACATAACAACAAGTTCAAAAACAAGTGAGTTAGTAGCTCTAGGAATATGTGTTGATTCATCATATAGAATTAAAGAATTACTTGAAGATTTAGATTTTGAAACTACAAATATATCAATATTAGAAGATAATCAAGCAGTCATTAAGAACTTATATAATAGAAAAAGAAGTTGTACAAGAAGAAGTGTGGATATAATATTAAAATACATAAGAGAACATATTTTAGATTTCAAAACATTAAATGTAACTTACGTCAAAAGTAAAGATAATATTGCCGATTTACTAACAAAAGCATTAAATAAAATAGATTTTAACAGATTGAGAGAGTCATTATTAAATGAAGGAGGTTTAGAACATTACTATATTATGGAACAAGTAAAATTACTGAAATTTACAAATAATAAACATACATATTTAGACATGGAAGATGAACAAGAGAAATCAACAATAATAGCAGAACATAAAGATTAACATCAAATCATATAATATTTTATCATCAATGTACTTAAGAAGAATTATCATATATTTCAAATCAAATCACAATAAATAATTGAATTCAAAATATATTCAAATTCTGGGGGAGTGTTCGTACAAAGCCGAGAAAATATAATATAAGAGAAAAAATATAATATCAAATAATAAGAGAAAAATATAAATTAATTAATTAATTGTCAATAATAATAAATAGTAAATTAATGGATAGAACGGATAAAAGATGTCGAACATTATAAAGACTCATTGAAAATAATTTAGTATATATATAGATAGAATTTCCTATTGGAAAATGTGTAGAGGGAGGAAGAGGCAGGCATCAATCAATATATATTATTAACAATATAAAATTCATTCCTGCATATATAATACAGAAATTACAATTATATATACAAAGTTTAACTAGTTTTTTGGTATCACCAACTTTTTTATTCTATATTATTTCTATTTATTTTTCATTACATTTTATTACATTACATATATATATATTTATATAAATATGATGGCCATTCCAATTACAATAATTGAATTACAATATTTAGTATCAATTAGTTATATAATTCTAATACTTGGTATATTATTAGTTAAATTTATAAAACCATTAAATGAATTAATAAATTATGGTAAAACAAGAGATACTCAAGAAGAATCACCAATTAAATTAATTGATTTTATATCAAAAAAATTTATTGTACCAAAATCTTGGTTTACTCATTATTATATTACATTATTTATATTATCTATCATATCATTAATTTCAACAAATGAATGTCAAATAAATACCAATAGTGATTCAATTAATTTTAAAAATTATTATATTTTACAAATTTTATTATTAATTCAAGGTTCAAGAAGATTATTTGAATGTTTATTTATAACTAAATTTTCACCAAATTCAAAAATTAATATAAGTCATTATTTACTTGGATTAATTCATTATATATTAATATCATCATCATGTAATTTAGGTTTAAAAAGATATTGTTCATCATTATCAACAAGATTAACAATAATTGATTATATATTAATTATAGGATTTATATTTTTTTCATATCAACAATATTCAATTCATTTATATTTTTCAAAATTAATAAAATATAATTTACCAAATTTTAAATATGTTTCATCACCTCATTATTTTTATGAAATTTTAATTTATACAATATTTTTATTAATAAGTATTAAAAATAATTTAAATTCTTTAACAAGTTTAAATTTTTTTACAGCTTGGTTATTTGTTGTTTGTAATTTAACTGTTAGTTCAATTGAAACTTTTAAATATTATCAATTAAAATATAAAGAAGAATTTAAATTAAAATATTGTTTGATACCTGGGATTTTTTAATACTTTACCTCAAGTAGTTTATAAGTATGTATGTATATAAAAATGGTTCAATATAAATATATATATGAAAATATGTGAAAAAAGAAAAAAAAATACTTCTATTTATAAATAACGTAACCGTTTTAAGTTTATTTTATTTTATTTTTTTGGTTTTTGATTTTGCTCTCTTTGTTTAAATTTTCGCGATCTTTGAAACAACAAAAAAATAATTATTTATATTTTCAAAATATTTCGGATCAGAACCAAAAACCATAAACCAAAGAGAAACCACTAAAGGAAATATGTTATTTCAATCAACTTCAACTATTCAAAAAATAGAATGTCCTCTAGTGGCAAGTTTAAAAATTCAATCATCATCAATAGTTCATGGATGTCCAGGTATTCCAAGAAGTATACCAAGAATAGATACAATATTAAATATACGAAGTAAAACTGGATTATCAATTAAATTAAGATCTGTATCAATTAATTTAATGATGAAACAAAAAGTTTTAAATCCCACTAAATTTGGTACAAATGAAGCATTTAAAGAATTTAAAATTTATGAAGATCCTTTAGCTTTTAAAAGTTTAAATAATTATCAAGATTTAATTGGTATTGATATTCCAATACTAATACCTTTACCAAAAGATATTACATCAAGTGGTTATTCACCAACTTTTGGAGCAAGTACAACATATTATTTATTAATTAAAATAAGTATTGGAAATTCAGCATTAAATGAATTTAATTTTATTGAAACTTTTCCAGTTGTTATAAAATTATATGATACATTACCAATATATAGACAATTTAATGAACCATTAATTGAAACTAAAAATAGTTTAGATAATCAAGTTATTGTAGAAGTTGCAATACCAACTACATCAATTGGACCAGGTGATAATTTATTAGTTATGTGTAAAATTATGACAAATTCATCAAATAATAAAATTAAAAAAAATTTAAATTTAAAACAAATTACTTTTCAAATTAAAGAAATTTTAGAATGTTTTGATGGTGGTTTACCACCTCAAAAAGAAAATAAAATTTATACTTCAACTATTAATATTTTAAAAGATTTAAATACTCAAGGTACAACTGAATCTTTTAAATTTATACTACCACAAGAATATGATTATTTAAATATGTATTCAATAGAAGATGAATCAGAACAAGAACAACAAGAATCAATTATAGAGAAAGATAATAATAATAATAATAATTTTATTGATTATAATACAACTATAATTGAATCAATAAATATATCAAATTTAAAAAATTTAGATAAATTACAAGAAGGTATACCAATTACTCATATTCAAGGATTTTCAATGAATGGAAAATTTTATTCAATTAAATTTGAAATAATTTTAAAAATTAAATTATCAAAATCAAAAGATTTTGATATTCATTTACCTATAATAATAAGTCCTTATAATAAATTAAGTAGTAAATATTTATTAAATTGGATATTAATTGAATGTGAATTTGCAAAAAAAAAATTTGGTAAAAATTTTATTGATCAATTTTTTAATTTAAATTATTCAGATATGATTAAATTAATTTCAAAATTTAAAAAATCTCCTATTTTATATAAATATAATAAAGAAGAATGGATTAAATTAGGATATAGTGCTGATACATTTGGTACAAATACAAGTAAAGTAGGTTATATAGATTGAAAAATGAAATGTATGTATTTATTTACAAGAAGGAGGTGTGGGTTTATAAATTTTTATACAGCATTAATTTACCTTCTAATTTAAAAAATTCAACTATATTAATAATTTCATCTTTTAAATATTGAGGTATTTCATTATTTTTACAATATTCATCAAAAAATGGTAATAACCATAATAATCTACCTAAATCATTTGATTCTTTACAAATTTTTAAAATTATTATAAATAATATTGGATCAAAAATTTGTCCTTCAACTAAATTTTCTTTAATATAATTTAATTGAATAAAATTATTATCAAAAGAATGTAAAATAATTTTATTAAATAATAAATCAAAATATTCAAATAATTTTAAATTAATTGAACATAACATAATTTCATAAATATTTAATCTTGAAATTTTTAATAATTTATTATTATTATTAAATTCAATACCTGGACAATCATTAGGTAATTTATATTTTGATTTTGATAATAAATTACTTTTAATAACCATTGTTTCACCTGCTAATTTATCTAATTTTAAAAATGATAATAATTCAATAAACATTCTTTGATCATTTCTAATTACTTGATATTTACATAATGTTGATAATATAGGAGGATAATTTTCAATTAAATGTTGAAAATGATCAGCCATTAATGGTGAAATTAATGAATTTGAATTTGAATCTAAATTTGAATTTAAATTTGAATCTAAATCTTTATTAGGAGTTCCTAATATTGTTGGTATATGTTTATATTGTAATAATGATAAATAAATAATTTGTTGATAATTAAATAATTCAAATTCACCAAATTTATCAATTAAATAACAATAAATTTTTAAATTTGGTTGATATTTATTACATGATAAAAAATTTTGAATAATATTTTTACATAATTTAATATGAGCTAAAGAATCAACATCTTTAATAGATTCATATTTTTGAAAAGATTTTTTAAATTTTTTTAAATATTCATCATTTTTTATTGTAGTTGAATAAAATTTTATATAATTTAAATTTTCAATATTTTTAATATAATCAGAATTTTCAAAATTTAAAAATTGTGAACTTTTAAAATTATAAAATTTATTTCTAAATTCTTCTAATGAATTAAACCAATCATTTTTTTTTAAATTTTTTAAAAGTTCTTTAATTTTTTCATTATTTTCTGTATATTTATATAAATTTAATTCTATAATTATATTTTCAATTAATGAAGTTATAATTAACATAATTGTATTTCTATGATCAATATTTGTATATGTTCTTTTCTTCATCATATTTTCTTCTTCCTCACAAGAATTTAATTTTAAATTTTCTTTATTAACAAATAATTCATTTATATTATTATCATCATTTAATATTTCAATAATTTTTTCTCTATGTTGTTTAAATTGTTTTGATAATAATTGATTTTGTTTAAATTGTTCTTGACTAATTTTTTCTCTTTCTAAAGCCAATGAATATCTTAATTGATCATCAAATTGATTAGAATATTTACGTTGTTTTATTAGTAGTAGTTTGATACATTTTGTTCGTATTCTAAATGGTCGTAGTAGTAATAATTGTTGCATATTTTTTGATAATTTGGTAGTTTGATAATTAAAAAAATTTTTATATTTTTTTTTTTCGTTTTCGGCCTGATTTTTTTTATTTTAGTATCATTTTTTTATTTTTTTTGCGTTGCCCCAAATTTAATAATCAAGAACTACAACCAATAGATAACAATCATGAATTCACCACCAGAATATGCTCCTACTTCAACATCATCATTCACAGTTTCATCAACATCTCAAAAATATAATCAAGAAATTTCAAGAAGTTTAATAATTAAAAATCCTTCATATCAATCAATTTATGATTCATTAGCCGAAATTTATTCAATTTTACCAACAATTGAAATGGTTGAAAATTCATTTATAAAAGATTATATTACAAATAAAGAAAAATATACAAGTATATCATATAGATTAATTAATCAATATCAAATTTTATTAAAAAATTTTAAAGATGATTCATCAAAATTTCAAATTTTATTAAATATTTTACCTGGTTTATTACCAGATTTATCAAATTTTTTAACAATATTAATTAAAAAATTTAATTTAAATTATCCAAATGCTATTAAAAGAATTGAAAATGGTTTACCTTCAACTATAGAGAATTTAGCTCCAATAACAAATGGTGGTGGTGGTGGTGGAATTAATTCAAGATTAATTTCAGCTATAACTGGAAATTTTATAACATGTATGGATGCAATTAAATTAAATTATAATTCAAAAGATCAATTACATCCTTTATTAAGTGAATTAGTTTTAAATTTAAATGAATTTAATGAAAATTTAGAATTTCAAGGGAAATCAAAATTAATTAATTGGTTAATTAAAATTAATAATTTAGAAAAAGAATTACAACAAAAAGATTTAGATTTATTTTTAAAAGATTTAGATTTTGCTTATAAAAATTTTTATACATCATTAGATAATTGATTCAATTTGTTCAGCATATTTTAAAACATTTTTAATTATATTTTCATTATTATCAAAAATATTATTTGAATTATCAAATGATTCAATTTTATTAAAATAAATAATACCATTTTTAAATTCCCAATTATCAACTTCTAAATTTTCTTTTAAAATTTTTTTAAAATTTAATTCTGATAATTCTTGTGGTAAATATAATAAATTTTTACAATTTGATATTGGTATTTGATTATAAGTTTTTTCTAAACTTTTAGCAATTTCAAATCTTAATGCATTAATTAAAGTTTCATTAAAATGTTGATATTCTTTACATGGTAAATTTTTTTCTTCTTTTAATAATTTCCAAATTTTAATATAATTACCTTCCATTAAATTACTTTCTAAATTAATTGGAAATTTTAAAAATTTATCATTTTCAATATCATATTGATTTGAATTATAAATAATTTCTAATTCTATATGAAATTTAGAAATTAATCCTTGACTTAATAAATAAATTAAATATAATGATATAATTTTTGTTGAATCTGAATTAATATGTTTTTTATTTAAATTATGTAATTTTGAATTTGTATAAAAAGGTTTTAATTGAGCATAATAATTTTCAAAATTTAAATAATTATTAGTTAATAATGATGATAATGCACCAATTTCTAATATTCTTTGAGCAATTTTTAAATCATTTATTTCATTTATTGTTGATGTATTTGAATTTAAAGGAATTAATAAATTATGTTTAATTAATTCAATTTTAATTGGTGGTAATATTTGTTGACATTTTTCATAATCTTCTTTATCAAAAAGTTCATATATTTCAGCTGTTAATTTTTGTAAAGCCATTATTAGGTGTAGTAAAAGTAATTGTTGTAAGTTGTGGAATGAATATTGGTTAATTTTGTTGATTTTCAATTGCCACCAGAAAAGAAAATAAATCTTTGAATTTCTGGTTTGGTTTTTAAATCAGTCGTGTGTAATTTTTTTTTTTTTTTTTTCTAATAATTTTTTTTTTCATCTTCTTCATCTCATTCTCATCTGGTATCAATCAACAAATAATTCAATAAAAATAATGAAATTCCTAACTACAAACTTTGTTAAATGTTGTGTCAAAGGTTGTCAATCCTCAGTAGATTCATTTCCTTTAAAATATGAAGAATGTCAATTAATTCAACAAGAACAAGATTATAATCCAGAATTTATAGTTCATATATTAGATAGATTAGATTGGAATGCATTACTACAAGTTGCAAAAGATTTAGGTAATGAATCTTTACCTCAATCAAAACCAGAAGATTTAGATCCAATCATGGAAGATAGTCAACCTATTTTAAAAGATTTACATACTTTATTAGTTGAAACTCAAATAATTGAAGGTAAAATGATTTGTAAAAATTGTCAACATATTTATTATATAAAAAATTCTATACCTAATTTCTTATTACCACCACATCTTACTAATTAAATTATTATAAATTAAATACACGTTTGTTGTTGTTATTATTATTATTATTATTTTTGTTGTTCAGGTACTATAGTTTTCAATTTTCCTGTAATTATATAAGATTCTATATTTGCAACCACCCATTCTTCCATATCTTTTTCAGCTTCCATTGAATGAGTACCCATATGAGGTAAACTTACAACTTGAGGTAAATTATATAAATCAGGTGATATGTTAGGTTCATTTTCAAAAACATCAGAACCAAATGAACCAATTTTACCAGATTTTAAAAATTTTGTTAAAATTTTTTCATCAATTATACCACCTCTTGCAATATTTATAATTATTATACCATCTTTCATTTTATTTATTGAATTTTCATTAATTAAATGTTTTGTATTTGAATTTAATGGAATACCAATTATTATAATATCTGATTTTTGAAATAATTCATCAATTGAAACATATTCTGTATCTTGTTCTAAAAATTTATTTAATTTTGATCTATTATGATAAATAATTTTTTTAAAACCAAAAGGTTTTAATCTATCTCTAATTGCTCTACCTATACCTCCCATACCTAATATACCAATAATTTTATTTTGAGGTGAATTACCTAAAGGTAAATTTTTAATTTTTGAATTATTATTCCAATTATTATTAATAATTAAATTATGACCAATTTGAAAATTTCTCATAGTTGATAATAATAAATAAATAGCAGTATCAGCAGTTGAATTTTCAACAGGTTTTGTAACATTTGAAATTTGTATACCTAATTTTGTAAAAGGTTCAATATCAATTTGATCATAACCTGCACCACAATGACTAATAGTTTTTAAAGTTGATGGGAAATAAGTTGATAATTCTTTATCAAATCTACCTGTTTGTTCAATACTTTCAAAAGTTCTTGAAATATTTGTTATATTATTATATTTTGTTGATAAATCTTTAATAAATTCTTGACGATTTTTTGATGTACAATCAATTATATCAGCAATTTTATTTAATTCTGACCATTTTTGATGAGCAAATTCAATTTTACCTAATCTTAAGATAATTGGTCTTGACATAATAACTAGTGGTGTTGGATATGTTGGATATAGTTACGATGGTGGTGGTGGTGGTGTTCGTAAAGTTTAATTATATAAAATTGGATAGTGCAAAAAAATCAAAATGTAAATATTGAGATAAGAGATCCATCCATTAAAATTCAACCAGTAGTTACGACTTAACCATTGAAGAGAACTTAACCAAATGAGTTTATATAAATGATTAGAAAAGGATTTGTAATAGATGAGTTGTGTTTAAATTGATGATATGTATATGTAATCTATAGATAATAGTAATAGTAGTAGTAGTAGTTGTTGTTCTTACAGATGATTTATAAATATTTAGAAATAAAATTAATAAATTTTACATTTTGCATTTTAATCTGATTTTCGATTATTTTATGATTTACAACTTCAATCTTAGTATGTTATTATTGTTCTATGATGTCAGTAAGATAATGTAATGTAATAAATAGAATCTTAAATCTATGATTATTAGTATTAGTTATAATAAGATATCGATGAGAAGTAAGTAATGTGATGTAAGATATAGATAATTGATAGAATAATATAATCTTCCTAATCTTTTGAAGTTGTTGTTCTTAAAATGTTGAAAAATTTCACTTTCTTTTTTTTTGGTTTCTTTTTTTTTGGTTTTTTCTTTTTTTGCTATTTTACTTTTAGAAGAAGTTACTACGAACTATTATATCATCATCATCATCATTAGTTAACTTAATTTAACTTAACTCATCATTATCATCTCATATCCATTCAACTACAACTATAACTACAACTACAATTATATACCCTTGGAATAGTAATCTTATTCTATTTCTATTTCTCTTTGTTTGGTTTGACATTTTAAGTTTTATTTTTTTCTCTCTCCGCCAACAAGACAACAACCTACACACAACACACACCACCAATTAAAGACCCACACCCCTCCAGACAATACACATTTTAAAATTCCTTACAATTTCCCAATTTGAAATCAACAATCAAATCAACCAACTTTATTTAAATATCAAAATATCCACCCAACAACAACAACAACACTAGTACCAGTACCAACTCCAGCACCATCACCACTACAACCAACCCCCAACTACAATACAATTACACTCCCCCCATCCCCTGTTCTAGATTTATTCCTAGAATTTTTGCATATATATTATATTATAGAAAATTAAAGTAAACTAAATTAAATTAAATTAAATTGTAATGGTAAATTTATCACTATTTAGTACAACTAATAATAATAAAAATAGTTACAATAGCAACAACAGTACTAATAATAATAGTTTTAATAATAGTCATACAAATAGTAATGAATCTTCTACAACTAATTCAATTCATATAGATGATTATAATAATAGTAACAGTATATCAAGACCTCAATCCCGAAATAGAAGTAGATCCATATCTATAACTAAATTTTTGTTTAGTAGTTCTATTGATCATTCTAATAATAATAATAATAATAATAATGATACTTTGGATTCTCCACTGTTATCTCAATCAGCATTTCCATCATCTTCATACAATCAACAACAATATCAACAACCACCATCACCACAACAGCAATATCAACAACAACAACCTCAACCTCAACAACAAACTAGTTTTTTAAAACTAAAAAATATATTCAAAATGAATGATGATGTTCGATCTACTGGTAGACTGAGATCAATTTCAACTCCATTAACTCCTCCAAAAGTTAAACATAATAATAATAATAATAATCAATTAGAAAATGAAGTATCTAATAATGATAAAGATATATTAATACCGAAAATTGTTACTGATTCACCAAAATCAATAAATAATAATAATAATGCATCAAAAAGTCCAGTTGTTAATTCAAATCCTTATTTTCAATATCAAGGAGTTCCAACTCATTCTGAACAACCACAATTTCTTGATTCAAATAGATCAGATATTTCAGTTGCTTTAAGACATAATGATTCTGTATTTTCATTAAATGAAAATGGAATTTTAAGACCTCCTAAAATTCAATATAATCAAATATCATCAAGTGAAGAAGAAGATCTTGAAGAAGAATGTCAAGAAGATTTTGTAGAAGTAGAAGATTTTGAAGAAGATGAAGATGAAGATGAAGAAGAAGAGGAAGATGATGATAATCAAATACATGATTATGGTAAAGAAGATCAACAAAAACTAGATAGAAAAAATAAAGATATAATAGGTTTAGGATTAGAAGAACCACCTAAAACTCCAATTAGTCAACAACTACAACCACCAAATAACAACAATAATGATGATATACATTTAAAACCAGTTGAAGATGAAACTGATTTAGCTATACCTCCTTCACCATTTCAAAGAGCATTAAGAAGAGTTGCATCAGCACCTTTAGTTCATAGATTATTAGTTGATAAAGATGAAATTTCTTCAACAACAACACCAACAACTACATCATCAACATCATCAAAAATTGAAGAACCTTTTGATATAAATAAACATATTGGAGAAGTTAAAATTACTACACGTCCAAGAACTTATACACAAGATAGAACTTATTCAACATCAGCAACAAGAATAGTTGATGTACAAGTTGGACCAGATAGTTTTGAAAAAATTAGATTATTAGGTAAAGGAGATGTTGGAAAAGTTTATTTAGTTCGAGAATTACTGTCAAATAAATTATATGCAATGAAAATTTTAAGTAAAAAAGAAATGATTGAAAGAAATAAAATTAAAAGAGCTTTAGCAGAACAAGAAATTTTAGCTACATCAAATCATCCATTTATAGTTACATTATATCATTCATTTCAATCAAAAGATTATCTTTATCTTTGTATGGAATATTGTATGGGAGGAGAATTTTTTAGAGCTTTACAAACAAGAGAAACTAAAACTATATCAGAAAATGATGCAAAATTTTATGCAGCAGAAGTTACAGCAGCTTTAGAATATTTACATTTAATGGGATTTATTTATAGAGATTTAAAACCTGAAAATATTTTATTACATCAATCTGGACATATAATGTTGAGTGATTTTGATTTAAGTAAACAAAGTGAACGAGCTAAAAATCCAGAAATTTCATTTAATAAATCTTCAGGTATACATTTATCACATATTGAACCAAGTATAGATACAAAAATTTGTATTGATGGATTTAGAACAAATTCATTTGTTGGTACAGAAGAATATATAGCACCAGAAGTTATAAGAGGTAAAGGTCATACATCAGCAGTTGATTGGTGGACATTAGGTATATTTATATATGAAATGTTGTATGGTACAACACCTTTTAAAGGTCAAGATAGAAAGAAAACTTTTGCAAATGTTTTAAAAAAAGATGTTAAATTTTTAGATAATAATAATAATAGTAATAATTTAATAACATCAAATTGTAAAAATTTAATTAAAAAATTATTAATTAAAGATGAAGAGAAAAGATTAGGTTCAAAAACTGGTGCATCAGAAATTAAAAATCATGTATTTTTTAAAAATACTCAATGGGCTTTATTAAGACATCAAAAACCTCCAATGATTCCTGTATTAACAAAATCTTCAAAAAAAATTGAAAAAGAAAAAGAAGAAAAAGAAAAGGAAGAAAAAGAAAAGGAAGAAAAGGAAAAGGAAGCAACAGAAAATAAAAATAAAAATGAAAATGAAATTGAAAAAGAAAAAGAAAATGTACTTTCATCTGATCCAAATGATCCATTTGCAAGATTTAATTCAGTTACTTTAAGATATGGAGATGATGAAGATTTAAATCTGAGTCCAATGTATAATCCTGAAAATAGTGCTTATACAAGTGTTGCATATACTATGACTTCATCAACTACAAATAATATTAATAATAATAATTCATTAAAACAAAAAGGATTTTTAAAAAGATAAAGTAAAGATAAAGTTGATTGGATGAAAAATAATTAAATAAATAAATAGACAATTATATATTTAGATTGAAAGTTTTTTTGAATTTAAATAAAATAAAATAAATAAAAAATTATTGCATTAATATATATATTATAACATACATATACAAACTATAAATTGAAAAAAAAAAAAAAAATAAATAAATAAATTGTCCCAAAAAAAAAAAATAATTTATATCATTATTAACTATTTTTATTTTTTTATCTAACTCTACTAAAACTAATACTATGAACTGATTTTTTTAAATGATCAGAACTATTACTATTTAAAGAAGCCATACTATTATTCATATTTTGATTCATTGATATAGATGGAATTCTTGAACTATTATTTGAAATATTTGAAATACTTGTTGTTGATGGTAACGTACCAGACGACCTTGATCTTCTTAATAATTCTTTATTATTATTTATAATACCATTAATATTATAAGTATTACCACCACTATTGCCAATTGAATTAATATGAGTAATATTGTTGTTGTTATTATCTCCACTACTTGAACTATTCATACTACTTATTGATGAACTACTATTTAAACTATTAGTATGACCATTATAAGATCTAATTGAAGTTGTATAATGAGATTTTGATTTCATTGGACTATTTTCAGAATGATTATTTAATGAAGTTCTACTTGAATTAAATGCAACTTTTGCAGCTATTGATGAAGCACTTGAAGTTCTTCTTGGTTTTAATTCATTATTGTTGTTGCTATTATTATTTAATTCACTTGTTCTTATAATTATTTGATGTCCTCCTTCATGTTCATTAGTATCATCTTCTATTGTAGTTTGAGCTTCTTCATCATCATCATCAGTTACTGCTGGCCATAATTCTTTTTGAGAATTTATTGGAGGTAATGGAATTGATTTTGAAAATGAAAATGATTTTTTTCTTTGTTGTTGTAATTGAGATTGAGATTGTATTTGTACCAGTTGTTGTTGTTGTTGATTAACTAATTTAAAACTTGGTGATATATTTAATGATGAAGTACTTGATATTACAGATTGTGGAGAATTTGGTGGTTCATCTTCCATTGATGAAAATGCATTAGTTCTAACTGATGGTGATATAGTAACTGATTTTAATGATGGTGTTTTAATTATAGTTGGTTGTGGAGTTAATGGAGTTAATGGAGCAGGAGGATGTTGTTGTTGATTTTGTTGTTGTTGTTGTAATAGTAGTAGTTGTTGTTGTTGTTGTTGAGCAGCTGCAACTGCTGAAGCTGATGCAGCAAAAGCAGCTGATGCAGCACTTGAAGAAGGTGTTGACATTGAAGTTTTTGGTGATGATGATAAAAAATAAGGTGGTGTTGATGTACCTTTTCTTGGAGGTGAATTTGTTGAAAATATAGTTGTATTAGTAGATGTTAAAGGTAATGGAGGTTTATAAATATATGAAGTATTTGATCTTTTTCTAATAGGTAATGGTCTACTATTAGTTGGATCAGATGATGGTAAAGATTGTGAATGATTCCTACCATTAAATTTTTTTTCTTCATTATTATTATTATTAGTAGTGGTAGTACTTGTTGTGGTAGTAATTGGAGTATTAGGAGTACTTGTATTATTATTATTATTATTATTTATTGAAGTTGATGATTGAATTGACATTGAAACTATTGGTGATGATAAAACTTTATTTTCTTCAAATGAAGTTTGTGATGAATTTTGATAACGCGGTAGTATTGTATGCATTGATGATATTGAAGTTCTTGAATTTGATGTAATACTTACTACAGTTGTTGTATCATCTTGTTTACTATTACTATTATTATTATTTGATAAATAATTACTATTTGATAGTAGTTCTTTAATTAATTCTTCATAAATATTAATTAAATCAAAACTTGAACTATAATCTTTTGCTATCCAATCTTGAGAATTTTTTAAATTTTCTAAATATTTAATATTTGTTTTAGCTTTTAATTTATCATTTTTTGATTCAATTATAATAAATTTTAAAATTTCTTCAATACATTCTATACTACCATATTGAAAACATAAATGTAAACATGTATCACCATTATTATCTTGTAATAAATAATTTGCACCAAATTCTAATAATAATTTAGTACCTTGTTTAAAATTACATATACAACTATAATGTAAAGGAGTTTGATTTAATTTACCACCTTTTGAATTTAACCATAATTTCCCAGGAAATTCTTGTAATAAATAATGTAAAGTTTGTGAATGATGTTTTTCCATACAAACATGTAAAACATTTGTATCATCAAAACTTAATAAATCTAATTTTGTACAATAATTTTCTAAATTACCAAATGATTTATTTTTAATAAATGATATTAAATGGAAACAAATTAAATAATGACCATAATAAGAAGCATAATGTAAATTTGACCAACCTTTATTTTGAGGATCAACATTTAACCATAAATCTGGGAATCTAGATAAAATACGTTTAACAATAGGTAGATTACCTTCAATAATTGCATTTCGTATTCGTTTCAGGGGATCTAACATTATAACATAATTTTATTATTATTAAAAAATGTGGAAGGAAAAAAAAAAAATTAAAACAGGGGGAAAGATACAATAATATATGTTTGTTGGTTTGAAGTAATGTAATGAAGATGAATTTGTTGTTGAAGTTGATATTAAAACAATTATTTGTTTATAGTTTCTTCTTTTCTTCCCTTCTCTTATTTATAGTATTATCTTATAAAGTTGTAATGACAAAATTATAAAAATCTATTTTGAAAATATGGTCCTGTTTTTTTTATATTTTATTTTTTATTTTATTTTTTATTTTTTATTCTATGGGATTTGGAATGTTATTTTTGGACTGTCGTTTTTTTTGATTGATTGATTGATTGTTAAATAAATAATAGTTCTATCTTTCTTTTGGAATAAAAGATAAGAAGGGGTATAATAAATAGAAAGAAAAAGAAGTAGTGGTGGGTTGGGTTTGAAATAAAATAAAGAAAGAAATTAAAATTTCAGTCGATTATAATTAAAATTGAAATTAAAATTAAAGTGAAATTGAAATTTTGTAACAGTTAAATATTTTATTATATGGAGGAACTTAGTTAGTTTTTTTCTTCTGTTGGTAGTAGTGGTGGTAGTTGTAGTAGTTGTGGTAGTAATCTTACTTTTTATCGTTTGAATTTTTGTTTTTCTGTCGTGATGATATTATTTTTTATCTACAATTCAATTCCGGCTACACTGGAGACGCTTAACTTCTTCTTTTACTTTCTATTCTACTCTCTTTGCTTCCCTTCCCTTTGTTATATTTTATTTTATTTTATTTTTGGTAGTATGTTATTGTTTAAACTAAATTAAACTAATCTAAATTAAAAATAAAAAAAGAGATCACTCCATAAACTGAAGAAAGAAGCAGAGATGTGGAGATGTAGGTGAATGGAAGTAGATGGAAGGGAAGAAGGGGTGTTCAGTTACATTACATCGGATGGTATTCCTTACAAAATATTCTATTCTTTTAAGACGCGTGACTTTTTTAACTTCCACTTTTTGGGCGAATTTAATTTTAATTTACAGTACTTTTTTTTTTTCTTGTCTGTTTTTACGATTTCAAATTAAGTTTATGTAAAGATAGAGATAGAGATATGGAACAAATACAACCTTAAATCTATAAGTTTAAGGTTATAGTAACTTACGACGATGGATGGTTATTAAAGTTGGGAAAGGCTGGTTATAGAAAGACGAATGTTTCAATATATACTATATATATTTTTACTTAATTTATTTATTTTATTCGATTTGGTCTTTAGATATAAATATTATATAATATTATAGGGGTGCAGTACACGTATATAGTAAAACAATACAATACAATATAATATAATATAATATAATATTTAATAAATAAATTATATACATTTGGTCTTTATTATTATTATTATTATGACATGTATATCCATCATTTAAATACTTACAGAATAGAATTAGAATTAGAATAAGAATAACAACATATTATAATTAAACACATAGATCTAACTTTTACTTAAAATTTCATTTTGCCTCTTTTCTGTATTTTTATTTTGTCTTAATTTTGAATTATTTTTAATTAAGTTTAATTTTAAATTTAATTTTTCAATACTATTCCTAATTATTAACACAAAGCACAACTTCTTTAATTCTTTATTTTACATGTTCTGTTATTCCCACTCTTACTTCTACTTCTACTTCCACTCTTCCTAACACCTTAATTTATTATTATTTGGAATTTAGCCTTATTTTAATATCATCTATTATTGGAACAACTGGGATCTAAGAAAATGAAACTAAAATGGTAGAGCAAACAAAAAGAAGAAAAGAAAATCTTGCATTGTCACAAATCAAAATAATGCGACATTGAAAACCAAGACATTGAAAATTTCAAAGATAAAAAAAAAAGTCTAAGAGTTATTTGAATAGAATAGAATTAATTATATAACCAAAATAAAATAAAAATAAAAGCAAAAAAAAAAAGAAACAAAAAAACCATTAACAATTAATTTACAATCAGATCTTTTTGAATTATATATTACAATTACAATTACATTTTAAATCTGTCAATTTATATAAATATCCATTTTTTTTTCATCCCCATTTTTTTTCATTTATATATATTCCAAGGGCAATTCATTCAACATATTTCGTATTCGTATCCTATTCCGCCCCTCACTCACAATAACTTTCCTCCCCATAAAAAATAGACCATTGAAATAAAAGAAAAGAAAAGAAGATCAAATCAAATCAAATCACACATCGGATCAAAATCATAGAACATATATATAATAATAATAAAATACTTTCAATTAATAGAAAAAAAAGGAACATAGATAGAAAATTAAATTATGATTCAAAATATAAATGGTTTAAGAATATTAACAGTTTCTGATATTCAAGGTAATTTTGATTTATTAACAAATTTATATAATAAACATCATCCAATAGATTTAATTATTCAATCAGGTAATTTTGGATTTTGGAATAATAATACTATTGAAGAATATAAAGAATTAAATTATTTAAAACAAATTGTTGCATTTCTGGAAATTTTAGATTCAAATTTAATTGATGAATTAAATAATTTAAGTATTATAAATTATACAAATAATAATAATAATAATAATAATAATAATAATAATAGTAATATACCCACACCTTCACCAACTACACCAAATACTAATTCCACAAATAATATACCTAATGGTAGTGGTGGTTCTAATTTTGATGAATTAAATGCATTTAAATCAAAATTATTACAATCAAATCAACCAATAAGTCAATTTCAACAATATGTTGATGGTTTAAAAAAATTTCCATGTCCAATTTATACAATTTTTGGACCATTAGATGATCCAAAAATTATTTATCAAATTAAATCAAAAGAAATTCAAATATTAAATCTTTATTTAATTGATCATAATAATAGTTATGAAATTGAAACTTTATCAAAAAATTTACCAAATTTAAAATTATATGGTTTAGGTGGTACATTAAAAATTCATAGTTTATTTGATAATGGAAATATAAATTATAATGGATTAAGTGGGAAAATTGGTGAATTATGGATATCATTATTACAAATTAGTGAATTATATATAAATGTAACAAAAAATGATTATAAAAATTCAAGTATAAATAATAATAATACAATAAATATATTTATAAGTCATGCACCAATAATGAAAACTCCTTTATTAGAACATTTAGCTATAATAACAAATGCAGATTTTACAATAAGTCAAGGATTACATTTTAGATATCCTGTAATGGGTAATGGTATGAGTTTTGTTGATAGTATGGGAGGTTCAGCAGGTTATGTTGAAAATTATAGATCAAAATTTTCAAGATTAAGAATGATTTTAGGTGAATTATGGTTAATTATAAAAGATGAATTAAATGATTTATTAAATGATCATAGTACACAAACTGAAAATTTAAAAAATTTATTAGAATTAGGTTTAAGTTTATTTGATAAAATTCCTGTATCAATAAATGATTCACTGGAAAAAATTATATCATTAAGTTTAATAAATAATGGATCTAACAACAATAATTTAAATGATGAAGAATTAGAATTAAATAAAAAAATTTTAAAAAAAATTAATGATTATTATTTTCAAGCTTATTATAATTTATGGCATTTTAATTTATGTGATTATAATGATTCAAATGATCCAAATTTAATGATTTTTAAATTAGATAATTTAGGTAATTTTAAATTAGATTATTGTACAAGTCAAGGATTTTGTTTTAATTTTAAATTAAATGAAAATAATAATAATAATAATAATAATAATAATAGTAGTAGTAATAATACTTCAAGAAATGAAGAAGAAATTGAAGATTATAATAATAATAATAATCGACCTCCATCATATTCAAAATATAGAGGAAATAATAATAGTAATAATTCAAGAGGAGGACGAGGGATTGGTACAAGAGGTAGAGGAGGAACTTCAAGAGGTAGTAGTGGTGGTGGTGGTGGTGGTAGACCAATAAGAGGTAAACCAAGAGGTGGAGGTAGATCTCGATAATATAGAAATAGTATATATAGAATATAAATAAATAAATATATATTTATAAAGAAAAATAATGCCAAAAAAAAAACTAATATACTAGAATATATATAAATGTAATAATAATAATTTTAATTCATTAAATCCATAACCAATGACTCCTCAACTTTTCATTTTCTCTTCTTCTCTCTAATGACTACTTTCAAAAGGTTTTTTTAAACCAAACATAACAGGACCTTCTTCTTTAATTCTTAACATAATCCAAAACCACATAGATGCTCCTAAAATTTTAGAAGTCCATTTTAAATATGTTGGAACATGAGCTTTTGAAGCTGGTGCATGTCTTATATATTTAGCAAAATGTCCAGCTGCCATAATTAATTGATAATTAAATTAAATTGATAATTGAATAATTGATGGTTTCTATTTTTTTTTGATTGATTGTTTTTTATTTAACTTTGGTTGGTTGATTGATTGAGTGAGAAAAAAAAAAGTTATATAGATATTTGGTATTTGCACGTCTCTTAAAATATATAGATACTTTGTTTTATAGAAGAACTATATGTATGTATATAATGCAAGGTTTGGGGTGGGCTTATTAAACAATTTCAATTTCAATTTCAATTGATTTGATTTGATTTGATTTGATTTTATCCTTAATTTCCTATTGATATTGAACGATTTAGATAAGAATATACATATGTACATATGTATAACTATATTTTTTTTATTGTACATTTATATAATATGTAGTTTTTTTTCTATATATGTATGTGCCTGTATATAAAGTTAGTAATGTGTGTCTAGAAAAAATGAAAATGGTCAATGGTACCAGGTTGTGGTAGTACTGGTGCGTTGTGGTTGTGGCGGTGTGTCTACTTTTTTTGGTGTCTGATTTTTGCCTGTCTGTCTGCAAAAAATTAAATGTCAAATCAAAAAAAAAAAATCTAAAATCTAAAATCTAAAAATCTTATCTTTTTTTCTTTTTTTATGAATCTTCTATTTTTTAAGATCCGTTTTGCAACATATTATTTTTCAAAAAAAAAAAAATAAAATAAATTAATTAATTCATAAATTTTATATAAATTTCAATCAATGAATTAATTTTACCCTAATAAAATTGAAGAAAGAATCTGATTATTAATATTATCAAAAGACATAAATGAATGAATGAATAATATTAATATAATAATAATAATAATCTATAATCAAAGACTTTTTTCTTTTTTTTTTTTTTACATAATTCCATAGTTTACCGGAAAACTTTACAAACAATTAAAAGTAGCATCTATATATATCTATATATATCTGTCTTCGGTTAGTTTAAATTACTTAACTTCGAGAGACTTTATTATGGGTTATATGTATCAATTAGGAAGATTACATACTTTTATAAAGTAATGCAAAACGCTATTAATAATAATAATAATATTTTTTTTTATTTTTTACTTGGCAAGAGTATTAATAACTTGTCCTATTTTATTATATTTCGTAAAACTATTTTAATTCTAGATTTTAAAAGGTCTACTCTGTTTTCTTACTTGTTGAAAAATACATTAATATGTTGAGTTGAGTTGTTATTAATTGATACATTAAACATATTAGATGAATAGATAGATAGACGACGAGGAACGAACGACAACGGAGACAAGAAAATGTTCAAGAATGTACGGTACGGCTAGGAATATATATATATATAATTTTTGGATTTGTTTCAACTATAAATGATATATAGATATAACTATATAATTCTCGAGCAATCCAATCTATCAATCAATAAATAAATTCCTTGATTGATATATTTGTGATTATATATTATTTTTTGTCACTCCTTTTAAACAATAAAATAAAATAAAAACATGTCATTAATTTAATTCATACAGATATTTCAAAGTAACTTATCTTGTATCATCTTGAGTGCAGACGGAGAGAGGACCATCCATAATTTTTATTTTATTTTTTTAATAGCATTCGCATTAACACTCGCATTAAAATTAAAATTTCGCATTCATAAATACTCGCATCCGCATACGCACACCGCCATACCTCAATTAACTTACATTTCTCCCCCTACATTATATAATTGTCCTTTAATTCCACAATTTCTAATTCAGAGGATTTAGGATATATTATAATATATTCTATCAATCAATCAATTATTGAAAAGATAACACAAGTTGTTAAAATGATTTTCAATTAGTTTTGTTTTTGAATTATATGTATTTTATTTTTGATTGATTTTTGAAAGCGCATTCGGGAATTCACTTTTTATATAATAGTAGATTTTGTTCATATAAAAAACAAAATGTTTGTTTTTGTTGCTGCAGGGGATGCAAGAAAAGATCGAAAATTAATGTCAAAGTTCCTTACCTCAATAATATATTTTCATTATAGTAATCTCTATCTATCTATACCGATATCTACCAGTTATTTTAATTAATTAATTAATTAATTAGCTAACAACTATATATGGTGGGATGATGCAAGATTATGATTTCCAATTAAAAATTAAAATTAAAAAAAATAGTAATTTCACCTTTTTTTTTAGATTTAGATCATCAGATGTTTTTAAAAATAAAAAAAATTTGGGTTGGGTTTTTTTTTTTTTTTTTTCTTATACAAAACTCAAAACCCCCCCAATAATATCAAAACCATACGCCCAAAAATAAAAAGAAAGTAGAAGGAATTAAGGAAATGTGTAACCAAATATGCGTTTCCAAAACCTTTCATTAATTTTTTTTTATCTGTCTCTTTTTATTAAATTTTTGACTCTCTTCTTTTACATTTTTATAATCGGAATAAAAACATGAAATGAAATGAAATGTTGAGAAAGAAAGAACCACAATTATTTAATATATAATAATAATAAGATTTAAAAAAGTTTATTCTTTTTACTAGAAATAGTAAAAAACCAAAAAAAAAAAAAAAAAACTGTTTTTTGTCTTTTTCTGATTTTAGTCTATGACGTAAAAGAAGAAAGAATATATATAATAGAGAAATGTAAGATGAATTGTTTGGATGATATATATATATATTTCCCATCAAAAAAAAACCAAAACGAACACAACAAATTCAATTTAAATTTAATTTAAGGTTGCCAAAACCAAAAAATATTATAATTTTCATATTTAAAGTTTATATCGGATTTAGAGAGGATTTATAAAAAATAATATTTTTTAGTCTATGCTTTGTGTCCTAAATTTATAATGTTCTATTACTTAAAAAAAAAAATCCCAAAGTTCTTGGAGTTTAAAGAAAAGTGATACAAACCCTTTGATGTAACTAAAACTAAAACTAAAGATAAACTAAACTAAAGTAAAGTAAACTAAGTTAGTATTGTTGCATTTTGAATGATGACATCATGATATTTTGTTACACTTTACATAAGTAAATAAATAACTTACCTCAATTTCAATTTCAATTTCATTTTTTCATTTTTTTCAATTTCTAAATTCAATTTTTTAATAATTTTTTTTAAATTTTTTAAAGTGTCTTTTATTCCTTTCATCCTATCGAGTATTGTTTATTAAAAATAACAACAACATCATCATCGTCATCATCGTCATCATCATCACTTTACACCCTCTGTTTAAATGTTTTTTTTTTTGTTGTTGTTAAAGCTGCTCATTAGTAATAAGAAGTTAATAATATTTAGAAGTATTGGAGTTAAGGATAAGCGACAATTAAGAAAATAAAAAAATAAAGTTTTTTTATTTTATTTTTTTTATTTTGGTTCAAAATTGAAAATTTTCATTTTTAAACTTTTAACCGCCTGTTTTTTTACTTTCTATCAATACCTTTATTATTCTATTCTTTAAGCAATCAAGTATTTCGTTTCATTTCATTTCGTCTTTCGTTTCGCTTCTTCTTGTCATAATTCTATTTCAAAGATTTACCTTTTACAAATTGCTTGTTTGTTTGTTTGTTTGCTTCCTTTCTTTCTTTGTTTCTTTGTTTCTTCTCTTATTCATAAAAAAAAAAAAAAAAAGACAATAAAACAATTTACCACTGCATTAAAACTTAAAAGTAAAAATTTTATATTATTATTTATTATTACATTATGAGGAGGAGCTTAATATTAATAATAATAATAATAATAATAAAGATTGTCCTTACCTGTAGGGGAATGAATTCTGAATTCCATTATTTCCCCTAGTGATTTACAACTTCTAAATTAAAATTAAATTAAAATTAAATTTTAATTAAACGAAATAGATAATATAATATTACAGTATGTATGTATGTGGAGAATTAATTAATTAGCAATAAGAACAACAAGAAATTAAAATATAAAGAACTAAAATATAAATTTTACTTTGAAACGCAATATTATTTAAACTATATTAATGTCAATTGAATTTAATTGAATTCAATTGATTTCATCATCTGTTTTTTATCTGTGATGGTTTTTAAGATGGTTTCTTTTATAAATCACAAGAAGATAGAGTTAGAAAGTCTTGAGAATTGAATAAGTCCAAATATGGAAATATTCTTTTTTTTTTTTTTTTATTTTTGTATTTTATTTTTTCTGGTCTTTTTTTATTTTACGTTTTTGTATCTTTTGTCATTAGAAATAGTTATACTTTATAGTTATAGTTATAGTTATACTTATAGTTATACTTATAGTTATACTTATAGTTATAATTCCTATGGGATTGGATTGTTGCATGTCTTTTTCAATTTAGGATTCTTGGACTAAAATATTTTTAATTTAATTTTGTACACATTCATTCATTCATTAATAATAATTGATTAATATTAAATTATTCTTTTAAAGGGTCCTCCTCCCTCTTCTTAAACATCACAAGCAATTGATCTTTCTTTCTTTCTATATATATCCTTCTTTTATTACTCCTCTTTTTTCTTTAAAATACTATTTTTATACATTCCTTTTATTATATTATATAATATATTATATTATATTATATTATATTATATTATATTATATATTATATATATTAATTAATTATTAAAATTATATCTCTTCCTCTTTTATTTTTTTTGTTTTTCAGGGCGGCTACTTACAATTTTTTAAAAAAAAAAATTTGACGATGGTGGCTAAAATTAAATTAGATAAATAAATAGAAATGATAATAATAATGGTTGTTTCAACTAGACATGAACAAAAAGAGATAGATATATATATATTAACATTAATAAATAAATAATAGACATAAAACATAAGTATTCAAAGAAAAGAAAGAAAAAAAATTGTACATAAAAAAAAATTAAAATTAAAAAATCTAAAAATTAAAAACAGCCCCCAAAAACCCTCCAAAATAAAAAAAAAAAAAAAAATCAAAAAACTTTAAAAAAAACATTATTATTATTATTAGTATTATTATTAGCAAAATACAAATTAAATTAAATTAAATTAAATATTATGAATTATTATTGTTATTATTATTAAATTATTATTAATTATGATGAAAATAAATAAATAAATATTATTATTATTATTATTATTATTGTAAAGATTAAATTATTATTATTATCATCGTTGTTGTTGATTATTATTTCTAATTTGATCTTCTCTATCTCTAGCTCTTTTTAAATCACGTTCATGTAATCTATAATGTCTAGTCATATTTGATTTAACAGAAAATAATTTCCCACAAGTTTCCCAAGGACATTTAAAAATTTTTTCACCAGTATGAGAATAATAATGAGTTTGTAATGATGATGGACGTTTAAATTGTTTATTACAAATTCTACATCGATTTCTTTCTGCTGTTTCTGGTGTCATATCATGTACAGTTGCTGTATGTCTTCTTTTTCTTATTGTAGGTACTATATTAGTTTTTTTATTATTATTATTATTATTATTATTATTATTGTTAGATGATGTTGATGATGATAGTAATACTGTTGATGATGATGTGCTTGATGTACTTGATGTTCTTGATGGATTTATATAATGTTGTGAATGTGAATGTGGATGGGGGTGATGATGATGATGATGATTATCCATATATGCATTTTCATTGATTGGATTATTACTAATTCCACTAGTTATATAATTAAATGAAGATGAATTTGTTGTAGTAGGTGCAGATATTGATATTCCTGATGATGAAGATGATATTGATTCTTGATGATGTTGATGTTGATGTTGTTGTGGTAATGGCTGTAGTGAAGATACTAAATAATTATATTGATCTGAATTAAAATTATTATTATTATTAGCTTGTTGAAATTGTTGTATTTGTTGAATTTGTTGTTGTTTATTTCCACCAAGCGGTATTAAATTACTATTTAATTTTTGAGATTCATTAATTGGATATTGTTGAATACCACTAATACTATTACTTAATAAAATATTTTGATTATAACCATATGAACTTGGATATCTTACCATATTATTACTATTGTTATTATTATTATTATTTGATAAATAATAACTATCATTAGATTGATATGAAGAAGAAGAAGTAGTTGGTTGTGAAGTAAATTGTTGTTGGAATTGTAGTGACTGTTGTTGTGACAGTTGTGATTGTTGAACTGGTTGTAATTGTTGTTGTAATTGTGGTGATTGTTGTAATTGTAATTGTAATTGTTGTTGTTGAACTGGTTGTACCTGTTGTTGACCTTGTTGTTGAACTTGTTGTACTTGTTGATAATTGGTAACTTGTTGTGGGAAAAAGTGTTGAGAATAATCCATGAATTGATTATTATTAAAATTCGATTGAACTTCAGTGACTGGCATTATTTTATTAATATTAATAATATTTGTATTACTTTTATTAATTAATTGATTATTATATTCGTTTAAATTTTTTTGATTTGGGTTATTTGTCATTACTTTGTTTTAATACATAATTAAAACAAAAACAATTTATTATTATTATATTTATTATTATACCTTTATTATATTAAAAGAAGATTGTGTAATTGTAATTGTAATTGTAATTGTAATTGAAATTGAAATTGAATTATTGGTTTAAAACCTTATTTAAGGCTGCAAAATATATACCAATGAATTAAGAAACCAAGACTGATTAGAAAAAAAATTATTAAAAAAAATCACAAGGTAAAAATCAAACT
Source organism: Insectozyma bohioensis (assembly GCA_030582535.1). Taxonomy (NCBI): domain Eukaryota; kingdom Fungi; phylum Ascomycota; class Pichiomycetes; order Serinales; family Debaryomycetaceae; genus Insectozyma; species Insectozyma bohioensis. The sequence goes on along the minus strand of JAKTXL010000073.1, from coordinate 42,770 downwards.
TATTTATATTAAAATGGGTTGTTCAAAATACCTTTCAACATATTTTATATTTTTATCTCTATATATTTTAAAAATAAATAAATTCAAAACCCTCTCTGCTTTTATTTTTATTTTTTTTTTTTCTTTTTCTTTTTCTTTAGTAACAAAGATAATTGTTTTTTTTTTTAGGGTTATGTAGAATGTTTTAAATATTTTAGAAAAATTAAACAATTTGTATTTTCATGATTTTGACAAAAAATTTAAAGAAAAGATGTAATGAAGGTTATGTTGTTTTTCTACAAAAGACTTGTTTAAGTAATTTTACATTTTTTTTTATTTTGTCTTTTTTGTCTTTTTTTTTTTTTTTAAATTGTTTTTTTAATGTTTTTAGTTTGACCCTTCGTTTGCATAAATTGATAATATAATATAATAAAAATTAAATTAAATTAAATTAAATTAAATGGTTTGTATATAATAATAATAATAATTTAAAAAGAATTGAAATTAAAATTAAAATTAAAATTGAAATTTGGATGGAAATAGAAATAATGGAAATAGACATCCAAAAAAAAAGGTGGAAATAGAATACAATATATATTATACTATATACTATATATACAATAGCTTACAATAATATATATATTCAATTTCTTTATATTATGCAATGTACACATATACATTCAACAATACATTATTATTTTCGGTTCCCAAGTAAAAGTACATTTTGATATCAACGAAAAATCTATCAAAAAAAGCATAATTAAAAATGAAAATGAAAAAGAAAAATTAAAAACAATGTCAATAATTGGATATAAAATAGAACATTTTTTTATTTTATTTTTTGTCTATGAATTTTTTACTTAATTTATTACTAATTAATTAATATGGAATAAAAATTTAAAATTTGGATTTAAATTGCAAAAATTAATAAGGAACAAAAGAGTAAAAGTAAAACTAGAAAAGTAAAAAAGAAAATGTCTGATAAATTTTTATTCTGGATTTGTTTGTTCTATTTTCTACGTTTCTATATATTTCTTTAATTACACAATTTAAAACCATAAACCCAAGAAGTAAAAGTAAAAGTAAAAGTAAAATTACGCCTCTCTTAATTTTTTAATTTTTTAATTTTTTAATTTTTAAATATTTTAATTTTTTAGTTTAAAAATCTTATCGTCGTCACTTTTATTTTTTATTTCATCATTTTAGACATTAACATTCATTGTTTAAGAAATACAAGTTGTTACATTTGCTTATTTATTTATGGACAAGTCCGATCCTTACATATTCAAAAATAAAATAAAAAAAATTATGACAATAACTGTTTATATATATATATATATATATATATATATATAATTTATACTACTAAGGAATGTAATAATAATAATAAAATAAAAAAATGTTTCATTGTATATTAATATTATCTTAAATTCTCTTCATTTTTATATATTTTACTCTTTCTTTTATTAAAATATTAATAAATAAATAAATAAATAAATAAATAAATTAAATAAAAATTTTAATTAATCACAGAAGTCAAATTTAATTTATTCCCAAATCCTCGAACAATATAATAATATAAATCAAAAATCCTTGACCCTAAAAAGAAAAAAACTTCAAATTTAATTTTGTGATTTTGATTTTGTAGAATAGGATAGGATATTGATTTTTCCCAAAAATTTATAAATTTATTCACTCATTTATATATGATACATGGGATGAATTAAAAATTAAAAACTAAACTTAAAATAAAAAAAAAAAAAAAAATAAAAAAAGAGAGTACTAACCTCCAACTAAGTAATATTACAGTATTAGCTTTGTGTTTGTACTTGTACTTGTACTTGTACTTGATGTTTGACTGGGTATTACATTAGCCGTTAATAAAAATAAAAAAAAACAGTATGAAATAAAATAAAATAAAAAAAGACAAAAAAATGTTTTCGTTTTGTCCTTCCTTATATTTTGGTTTTGTCCTTTGTGATGATGGAACGGAAGACGCCAGAGTTCATACTTGTTTATAAAAAAATTTTTAAAATTTTTAAAGAAGGATTAAAATTTCAAATGGAAATATATATTTATTAAATTAAATTAAAATTAAATTATAAATTATTATAGAAGTATGATTAAGACATACACATTAGATTAGATTAGATTAGCGCAATTATTGACTTTCCACTTTTTTTCACTTTTTTCCATTTTTTGAGTTTTGAGTTTTAAGTTGTTCCGTTTTATTTAAATTGGTTGCAATATAATATAATATATAGAGATCTATATCTCTAACTCTCTGTTTCTATAAGAGATATATAGAATTAAACTTTTATATTTTATATTTTATATACAATTTTAAAATTTCATCTTATTTCTAAATAGTCTTGTATATTAGAAATTATTATATTACAATAATAATAATAATAATAATTAACAATAAAAAAAAATTTAAAAAATTTAAAATAAAATTAAAATTAAAAATTAAAAAAATTACTAAAAAAAAAAAATACTAAAAATTTAATATGAACAACAGCGGATAAATCTATTATATTAATATAATATAACAAAGTAATACATTATATTATTATACCATTTTAATTTTAATTTTAATAAAATATTTTAAACTGTTAATCATGAAATTTATAAAGATAGAGAAAAGATAATAATAATAATAATAATAATAATAATAAACTAAAGTATTTTAAAAATATGTTATTAAGCATACTGTACTGTACTGTTAGATTCTATCAATATATATTACTCTAAAAACGTAAACGTAGACTATAATATAATATAAGATACTGTCAATCTAAACTATCAAAAAGATTAACGGATTAACACATTCTTCGTCTTTTTTGGATTTTGACTTAGAAGTTTCATTTTATTCTGAAGAAACTAACCATTCGTTCGTTTCGTTAACAAACAAACAAACGTCTCAATATTGAATATATAGAAAGTACACTACCATTTGTTAAAATAATATTTATTATTTGTTATTTATTATTCTTATTGTTCCAACCGGAGTTACGATACAACAAGCAAAAGTAAAACAAGTTAAATATAAAACATAGAAAATAGAATTCTCTTTTCTTTCAGTTGTATATATTATGGGGTTGGTTCCCATTCCAATTTCTTTAATACAAAGAAAAGTAAAGTAAACTAAAGTAAAAAGCAAAGTAGATCAGATTAAAATTTATAAAAACGTAAACTTTTAACGATACCGTATGTTTTTATATATATTACTCACCCACATCCATTATATTATGAACTAAAATAAAATAAAATAAAATAAAATAGTCTAGATACATATACTATAAATTAATGGATTAAATGGAGGGGAATTGAAATTGAAATTGAATAAATAACTTTATATTAGATCATAAGGGGGAATATAGCATAAAGAAGATAACTTAAAACAATAGAATCGAAAGTTAGATGTGCCGAGGAACTACTTCTAATTTCGAATAATATATATATATATATGCAAAGTAACTAACTAACTAACTAATTAACAAAATAATAATAATAATAATAATAATAAATTAATTAAAAAATAAAATTGATGTAATCATCTTTCATTTAATTTATCTAGGCTATCTATCTACTTTATTCTTTCAATTGGGGGAATTTTTTAGCCACACATTGTAAGAATATTGAAATATATATATTAGCAAAATTTCAAAATATTTTTTAATCTTCAATTCAAATCTAAAATTATCGAACAATATATATATACTCATACCCATTACATTAACAAAGATATTGATAACTATATCATAACGATCTAAACCTTAAGTTGTAAGAGAGGTTGGTTAGCTAGGTTTGTAGCTAGTTATAAGTTTTTGTGTAATTTACAAACCACCCTTAGTCCTTCTCATTTGTTTCCATTCATAACCATATTGATGATGCATATTTACTACTACTGTGCATACATTATACATAAAAGTATTATTATTATTATTTTTTTTTTTGATGCTATTGTATCTAGTATCTATTGTTCATAGTTTCATATTAGAGATTTTAGTAACTTTTTTTTTTTTTTAATATTTATTTATTTATTTTTAATTTAAAGATCTTTGAACAAAAAACGAAATAATCATCAATTTCCTTTCATTTTTTTGAATCTCTTGTTAAACGCAATTTTTTTGAAATAGAAGGAACAAGAAAAAGAAAAAGAAAAGAAAAAGAAAATTAAAATTAAACGAAGCAACCTTAAATCTGGAATTCAATTACATCATAGAATGATTATGATGATTATGATTATGATGAATCAATTTTGTTTATTCTTTAACAACTCTTTTTTATTTTTTAACTTTTAACTAACTAATATATTTAACTTATTCAACTTCATGTAAATCTACACCTTAAAAATTATATTTTACTCCTGAACTTCTTACTTATGAACCCTGTATAAATATTACTTAATTTTAACATAAAATGTAAAATAATGCCAATTAAATTAAATTATATATATTAAGCGAGATTAGTTAATTAATTAATGAAAATTAAAATATTGAATGACCAAAAATTAAAAATTAAAAATTGACATACTTACTTATATGGAAATAGAAATAGAAGAAGAAGTAGAAATAGGAATTGAATGGAATTAGAAATATTCTAAATCCATCCAACCCCCCGTACTATAAAAAAACACCAGCATTCAAATCTCATTACGCACTAAAATTGTTTCATTAGTGTATGCAGTAGTTAATTAGTTAATGAAAACTAAGTAAACATGCATCAAATTCAGGTGTTTTATCTACAGTAAAATGACAACATATCATATATATGTATATATATATATGTTAATCTCAATTGATGGAATATATATTTGAATCATCAAATCTATTGGAATCTAGTGTATATCTTTATGTTTTACTACGGAGTAAGAAGTTTGTAGATCGACGATTCAATAAATGCGAAACAGAAAAAAAAAACATTCTTCTGATCTATACTAAATTAATTAATTAGTAACAATTATTCTTCTAAGCTACATTTGAATAGATATATATATGTGTGTATATGTGTAACTTGTAAATGTAAAGAAAATGAAAGTATTAGAATATCACTCTTCAATATGAATAATAGTAGTTATTATATCAGATTAATTGTCCCCGGGCCCCATCTTTTTCTTTTTGTTTTTGTCGATCTTGCCCTAGATTAAGTTTCAAACTTTAAATTTGAAAAAAAGAAAAGTGCAAAAAAGTTATATATATATATATATATATATGAAAAGGAAATAATGATGATGATTATTCATCAGTAATAATAATGAAATAGATCTGTGAAAATCATCAAATCTTCTATATGAATTTTTCTATTATTTTGGTAAAAAAATTCGATGAAAAAAATAAAAAAAAAAAGTAAAACTGGTTTGAAAAAAATTCTGTATATAAAAAAACATATCCCTTTGATTCCTTAATGAACAATGTGAATGAACGAAAAGTTAACTTCGATATAATTTGTTTCACATTCCATCTATTGCCAGTTGACCAAAAAAAAAATAAAAAGAAACAATTGGATTAAGGCTGAATGAATGTCTTTATTATTATGAATATATTCTTTTTTAATATTTATGTATGTATTTGAAATACAACAAGGCAAAAACTTATTTATTCTGTAGAAAAATCTCGATAAACAAGGCTGGGGGGAAAGAAAAGAACAGAAGGAAAACTCATCTCTTCTTCACTTTTTTCTTTTTTTTTTCAACAATTTCGAAGATTCTATTAGAAATGTCAGAAGAGTTTAAGTTTAAGTTTAAATTTAAATTTAAAAATTAAATTTATTACAAATCATGGCTCTTTTAATTCGCTCGTTTCCTTCGTTTCTTTAAAATGTTTAATGGAATAAAAATAAAAATGTAGGAGAAATCGGCCATGTTAAATATATAAAATTTGTTTAAAAATACTAAAAACTATAAATTTTTTTTTTTTTTTTACAAAAACATCAATAATTTAATCAAATTGAGTATTTTGTAAATAAAAGGAATTAAAGGTTGAATAAAAAGTTTTAGTTCTTATAGCTTTGTACTAATTAAAAAAAAAAAAAAAGAACTCAATTCTATATATACAACTTAACTTATACAAGTTTTGATTCGATGTTGTTCTATAATTATTAATCAGTTATAAATCTAAAATCATTTTGTAACTGAAAAATTAAAAATTTTTTTATTCCACATATGCTTTTGCTTTTGCTTATCTTTAAAATAAAATATATGTAACTAAAAAACTAAAAAACTAAAAAACTAAAATAAATTGAAATTGAAATTGAACAATGTGATTCTGTTAAAGTGACCATGTGCCTTGTTTTGATTTGCTGGCTTCTATTTATTGCGAGATCATATAGTTTATTTTCTAAAGTAGTACTGCCCCAATATGAGAGAGAGAGATGATCTCACAATAATGGAACTGAACTGTTTCATGATTGAATCTTACTTGTCAAAAAGATGTAAGTAATAAAAATCTGACACATTATAGTAGAATAATGAATTTCAAAAATTATAAATTTGATAAATATTTAGTTTAGTTTTGTTTTAAATTGTTTGGGAATCAAATCAAATCAAATAAAATCAATAATAATATAATGAATCTATATTTAGAAACAGTTCTATATTGATTTTTGTTAGTGAGTGAAATCCCCCCCTTTGAGATTATGTATGTGTATTATAGTATGGAGAAAAAAAGACAATTGAAAATGAAACTTCTATAAAAATATTTGTTGTTGTTGTTGTAGTTTGTATGTATTTTTAGTTAATTTTACATCATGATACAGGTCATACACTTTAAGGATATTGTGGTATCTTTCTATCTATCTACTTCGGATCAAAGAGAAGTTGCTAGTGATTTATAAATTTAATTTGTTGAAAAATTTAGATCCGAGTTTTTGAAAAGTTGCGATTATGAACCCCTGCAGTATCAACAATTAATTTATTTTTCTTAGCCAGCACAAAAAAAAATACCCCTTTCAGTTTATTAATTGCATCATAATTTAACATTTTAGAGATCTCTAAACTGCTTTCTACGATTTCAAATCAACCAGCATAAATCATTGGTTTATTAAAAACTAAACTAAAAGATGCTTTTATTTTATTTTGTTTTATTTTATTTTGTAACTTATAAACTTATGCAGGTAATTTATATTATATTATATTATATGTTACTTATTTATGATTTGAAATTAGGGGCTATGAAGTCATTATATAACTCTAATATACAAAACTTTATGTTTTAGACATCTTCAATTTTCTAATTTTTTACTTCATTCGGAAATACTATAAAAAGAATTCTATCTTCCCAAGTTTCTATTCTATATTTTTTTCTTATTTCTTTTCTTGGAAGTATATCATTCAAAAACATAATTTAATTAATTATATAATTAACGAGATTCATAATGAAATATCATACATTCGCTGCAATTGCTACTATATTATCAACTACTTCAGCTGCTGCATTACAAGCTTCTAATTATTCAACTTTAACACCTTCAGCAACTGCTCCTTCAGGGGCTACTACTGATTATACTCAAAGTTTTGGTTTCCAAATTGAAACTGTTGAAGCTGCATCAGATTTAGTTAGTGATAATGCTACTTCAACTTTAAAAAAAAGAGGTGTTGTTAATACTTTATCTGATGGTCAACCAAATTATGTTACTTCAACTACTTATTCAACTCCAACTTCTAAATCTACTGTTTCTGCTGTTAATCAAATAAGTGATGGTCAAATTCAACATAATACTGTTTCTGCTGTTAATCAAATTAGTGATGGTCAAATTCAACATAATACTGTTTCTGCTGTTAATCAAATCAGTGATGGTCAAATCCAACATAATACTGCTGCTTCAGTAGTTAATCAAATTAGTGATGGTCAAATCCAACACAACACCGTTTCAGCTGTTAATCAAATTAGTGATGGTCAAGTTCAACATAATACCGTCTCAGCTGTTAATCAAATTAGTGATGGTCAAATTCAACATAATACTGCATCAACATCAACAAAATCAACTCCAACTACTTTATCATCAGTTATTATTCAAATTAGTGATGGACAAATTCAACATACTACAACTAAAAATTCAACTTCAACTGCTTCAAATGCTGTTAAAGCTCAACTGGATGGTCAAGCAACTGTTTCAGCTTCTCAAACTGTTGATGCTGAATCTAAAACAACAAAAGTTTCTTCATCAACTTCTACTTCATCAGATGATGATGATGATTCAATTGAAACTGCTTGTGTTTCATCAAATAATTTAGTTATGACTTTAAAAGAAGGTATTTTAAGAGATAGTCAAGATAGAATTGGTTCAATTGTTGCTAATTATCAATTACAATTTGATGCTGGTACTCAAGCTGGTGCAATTTATGGTGCTGGTTGGTCTATTTATAAAGGTTATTTATATTTAGGTGATGATGATATCTTTTATCAATGTTTATCTGGTGATTTTTACAATTTATATAATGAAAATATTGGATCTCAATGTAATGCTATTAAATTAAAAATCATTGATTTCGTTGAATGTTAAACAAAAAATCATAAAAAAAGTTTAAAAAATATAAAAAGCATTGATTGAAATTTAAAAAATTAAAATTAAAATTTGAAGAAGTGGTGGTGGTACAAAATGGTGGTTTTATTATAGGAGGGTTCGGCATTTATACTTTTTTTTTTTTATTTAAGAAAAACGTTTTTCTTTAAAGGTAAGGATTTTATATATTTCGGTTTAAAATACAAATTTATATATAGTTGATAATATAAAAAAAAAATATTATTTCATTATTAATAGTTTATTTGTTGAACGTTTGTTTAAACTAGTAGTTGCAAAATCTCTCTCACACTTTCTTTGGTTCATCTTCTAATTATAAGATATTATTTGATTTCTAATTATAACTTATTAATTGATCTTATAGTTATATATATATTTTTTTTAATCAGTTTCTATTAACAAAAAAAACAGCCACGACGCTACCATATGGATTTTTTTATATTGGATTTAAAATTATCTAAATAAATTGAATTTGTTTTTATCTGTTACTATATGTGGTTACAATATTTGTTTTAATTTAAATATTAAATTAATTTTATATAATATTTTCTAAAAATGATGTATAATTTACAGTATTCTGAAAAACTAATTTTTCAAATCAAAATAAAATTGAATTTTTGTATTACAACACACCCTTTTAATCACTTATTTGGAACGAGAAATTCACAAAGAATCCAATAAACACAGTTTCAGCCCATTTTAACGTGGTCCATTTTTCCTGACTTTTTGAAATTTTTAAAAAATGAACGAAACGGGGTCTGGCTCTATTCATTTTCCCGATTTTACTAGCTTCACAAAACAAGGCCCTGTTTCCATATTGAAACAAGACTCAATTGTATTTGTGAGCTAAATCGGGTCTTTATTAACCACCATTTAAATGATGGCCGAGTTAATAACCCTTTTGTTGATCATTTAGAGATCGTATAGAGATCTACACGGACATGGAATTAAATCTATATAATATATACAACCTATATAGTACAAGTCTTAATATGAAACAATATAATGATTTTGAAACTAATTGATGAAGAAATTGATGAAAAGTGAATTGTGTTATGTAAAAAAAAAAAATAGTCGCAAAAAAAAAATAAAAATATAAAACGGTATATAAATTTTTGTTAGGCCCACAAATTTTTGTTAGGCCCACAAATTTTTGTTATCCATACCGAAAAATATTTTTTACAATTATTTTCTGTTTATATATGTATTTTTTTTATTTTTTTTGCAACCACAATCTATTCATTTTTTAACAACAACAACAACAACTTATCATTAAATCAACGTATCATCATTAATAATTATTTTCCTCATTATGATAATAAAAAGATTAATTTTGTCAAATCCCAATATATATTAAGTAATTGTAATTATGAAAATATGCATTTTTTATACCACAAACAAATCAAAACTTTGGTTTCTATTTAGTTATATATATTATACACTTTAATTCCATGTCCGTGTAGATCTCTATACGATCTCTAAATGATCAACAAAAGGGTTTATTAACTCGGCCACTAATTAAATGGTGGCTAGTAAAATCGGGAAAAACCAAAAGAGCCAGACCCCGTTTCGTTCATTTTTTAAAAATTTCAAAAAGTCAGAAAAAATGGACCACGTTAGAATGGGCTAAAACAGTGTTTATTAGATACTCCTGGAGTTTCTCTTTCCAAATAAGTGATTAAAAGGGTATGTTGTAATACAAAAATTCAATTTTATTTCGATTTGAAAAAAAAAATTTGACTTTTTAAAAATATTCAGTATATATCTTACATCGTGATCAAATTCATTATGTTGAAGATTCAAATGATTTTAGAACAGAAAAGATGGTTTGAACCAGATATACAAAAAACAAAATTTGGTTGGACTTTTGTTTCATGTAATGGTAGTGCAAGAATTTTATTTAGGTCAATTATTCGCTTTAACTGAAGCTTATAATTAAAACTGGTTATTAAATTTATTAATAAGAAGTAATTAGAATCCATTTGAATTGAAATAGAGTAGTATCTATAAATATAACTAGTATTAGTAGTATTAGTATTACTTTCAAATAGAATCATGAAACAATTTACAAATAGAAAATTAGGGATGAAACTAAAATTGAATATTTGTTGATTATTAATATTAATATTAATATTATTTAGTATTTAGTATGATTATTATTATTATATTGAGGGATTTAATTTATTTATTTCACTGTAAAACCTCCTCCCCTTCCTTCTCTTCCCCCCTTTTTGAATTACGTGTTTAAAACTTTTATATATTATGTATAACACATATGTTTGATTTTTTCTGACTATAAATACCTTCTAAATTTCCCTTAAAAATTAATTTTAATTTCAGAAAATCAATCAAATTTTTTGTTTTTATTTAACAATATTTTTTCCGTTTTTTTTTTATGTGTCCTTAATTTTTCAAATAGATTTGATTTTTTTAGTTATTTTACAAGATATGATGATATCCAATGAGTTTAATATTAATTTATATTTAACTAATATGTTTTAAAAAAAAAGTTAGGATTTGTTCCTTTTATTTTTTTTGAACATGGGTTATTTATATTTTTTTAAGTAATTCCAGGATACATATTCAAATTTTTGATTATTTATATCTAAGATTTTTTATTTATAAAATCAAAGGATAAAATTTCAAAGATGAATATCTTCAATTTTTTTACATAATCCTTTTTATATAATCTAACCTTTTCTGAAATAATTTTTATGTTTAGGACATTGAGATTTAATTAAAGCAATAATTTTTGGAACCATTTTTTAATTTTTTTATAATTTCAATTGTATGAATTTTATTCAATAGTTGGAATTTTTAAAATTTTCTATATTATATAGTTGTTTATAAATATATATTTATTCTTTCTTTATTAAATTTAATATATATATAATTTTTATCATATCTTTAACATTATTTGATTTTTAATATTTTCAAAATTTTTTAATTATTCTCTTGCAATAATTGTTTTTTTTTTAGTCTTCCAAAATTTATTCAAAATTTCATCAAAATATCCATTAAATATTTGTCAAAAACAATACCAAAAGATAAAGGATACATTTAACAAAAGAATATAAATAAAATTCAGAAGTAATTATATATTAAAACCAATAATAGAACTTTTTCAATGGACTCCAACTTAATTTGATTTTCGTTCTTGAATTTCTTTATATTCAATATTTTATGCACAACACAAGGCAACTCGCTACCATTTCGTAAATTCTGAAACTGAGTTTTTTCTTTTTCTATAGATTTATTAGAAGATATATGAAACAAATTACAATAAAGTGAATATAGAAATATTAAATTTAAAATTACTTTTTTTAATGTATTGACTGTTGTACAGTAAAATCGATATTTTAATTGGTATTGGTTCATATATATATATATATATATATATATTGTTTTTTAGGTGTATTGTTTTGATAAATTTAAAAAAATATCTATCACATTTTATTTCAAATACATCAAATTCAAATGGCTACTATTTTTGATTTACCACAAGAGATCTTATCTATAATATTCAGTTATATTCCATTAATTGAACTTCCTAAGTTTTTTACAGATTCAGATCTTATCAAATGTGCAATGGAATTTTATTATAAGAATATTAACAAGTTATACATATTCAGGAAGTAAAAAATTTGAAGAATCAATAGATAATAATTTTTTTAATACAACATCTACAAAAGTGTTTCTTACATCTTCAGAATTTATCAATATATTTTCCAATAATCTAGATTTGCATGTAAATAAATTTTTTCATAAACAAGAGTCAGATTTAGATACATTATCACTGATTCCACAAGTACCAAGAACAATCATTATATCAAAGGATTTACCATTTGATTTATTATCCAGATTACCTTCATATAGTAAGTTGGAGTTATTGAATATTTCAGAGTTAAATTATGATATTCCTAATAATGTAACAACACTTAAATATATTAATAATATCAAGTTAGATGAACGATTTTTAGAAATGGTAAGCAAATTCAATTTAAAAGAATTATCACTTCAAAATTTATATTGTTTTGGGAACAATATTCCAAATTTACCTTCATTATTAAAATCATTGGAATGTTATTTTGATATTGAATTTGAATTTGAATTTGATGGTGAACAAATTAAACCAAATTTACCAATTAATTTTCAAAATTTTATAATTTAATAAAATTAAGTATCGAATTTCAAATATTTAAAGGTGAAATTAATTTAAATAGATTACCTAAGTCAATAAAAGAATTATACGTTATATATAGTAAGGTTCAATCAAAGTCAAAATTAGAATTGGAATTATTTTTTATAAATTGTTCATTTGTAAGTGATATCCCTTTTAAAACTTTAAAATTAATATATTTATCAAGTTGTACAGGTTTAAAATTATTAAATTTTAAAAATTGTGAATTTTTAGAATATTATATTAATAGATCAATAACTGATGATATTTTTTATCATTTAAAAGATTTAATAAATAAAGTTTATTTAAAACAAATTCGAATTATAGATTTGCCATTAGAAAAAAATAATATAATAAACTATTATAGCAAACATCCAGAATTAGCTGGAAAAATTATTTTCGAAAATAAGTATTTTTGGGAACTGGTATATGTATATTTGAATTTCTAGATAAAGCACCATAATTTATTTTCAATTCACCAATAAAAATTTTATATAAAAAAAAAACTTTATATAATAAATCTCATATAGCTTTATCTAATGCCTCTATAATTACAGATAAATATTACTTTAATACAAAAGAAATATCTAAATATTTATTTAGTAAACTATAAAACTTATTATAAAAATATATTGTCTATAATAATACATAGAAATATTTGTGAGGCGACAAAAATAAAATTCATGGTACTATTTTGACGCAAGGGCGGGCGCAAAAAAATCCGAAGCGTTTTATATACTAATGAATTTTTTTTTTAGACAAGATTTATAAACTAAACTTTTATTTCTTAGTTTTGTTAATATTGGTGGGTAATTCACTTTGTGAATATTAAGTATAAATATAAATAGTATTAGAGGTAAATATAAAGATAAAATTTAATTGCTGATTTTATTAATAAAAGATCTTAAGATGAAAAAAATTCTTAAAACCAGAATAAATAATTTTTGCTTATTTTTGCAAAATTCGGTTAAATTTCCACTTGTTTTTTATTTTGACTATTATCATAAACATCTGTAATTGGTACAGAATTTTAAGATATATATAGAGATATGAATATATATCATCTATTGAATAATATTCTTATTTTTTTTTTAGGTACTGCTTTTATACTAAAATCTTGTTCAATTCAAACAAAACAAAAATTGACTCTTTGTAAGACAATATACCCTGTAAACCACCTATATGGAAATAAAAAACCTGAAAGGATCCAATAAACACATAATTAGCGTAGTTTAAAAAGGTCAATATTTTAAAAAGTCAAAAAATATTTTTCAAATCAAAATAAAATTGAATTTTTGTATTACAACATACCCTTTTAATCACTTATTTGGAACGAGAAACTCCAGCAGAATCTAATAAAGAAGGTTTTAGCCCATTTTAACGTGGTCCATTTTTCCTGACTTTTTGAAAATTTTAAAAAATGAACGAAACGGGGTCTGGCTCTTTTGGTTTTTCCCGATTTTACTAGCCACCATTTAATTGGTGGCCGAGTTAATAAACCCTTTGATCATTTAGAGATCGTATAGAGATCTACACGTACTTGGAATTAATCTATATAATATATATAACCTATATAGTACAAGTCTTAATATGAAATATAATGATTTTGAAACTAATTGATGAATAAATTGATAAAAAGTGAATTGTTTGTACTATTTAAAAAAAAAATAGTCGCAAAAAATAAAAATAAAACGGTATGGAAATTTTTGTTAGGCCACAAATTTTTGTTAGGCCCACAAATTTTTGTTATCCATACCGAAAAAATATTTTTTACAACTATTTTCTGTCTTATTTTTTTTTTTTTTTTTGCAACCACAATCTATTCATTTTTTAACAACAACAATAACAACTTATCATTGAATCAACGTATCATCATTAATAATTATTTTCCTCATTATGATAATAAAAAGATTTGTCAAAATTCCCAATATATATTAAGTAATTGTAATTATGAAAATATGCATTTTTTATACCATAAATAAATCAAAAATTTGGTTTTTATTTAGTTATATATAAGATTATATACTTTAATTCCAAGTCCGTGTAGATCTCTATACGATCTCTAAATGATCAACAAAAGGGTTTATTAACTCGGCCACCAATTAAATGGTGGCTAGTAAAATCGGGAAAAACCAAAAGAGCCGGACCCCGTTTCGTTCATTTTTTAAAAATTTCAAAAAGTCAGGAAAAATGGACCTCGTTAAAATGGGCTAAAACCTTCTTTATTAGATTCTTTGAGAGTTTCTCTTTCCAAATAAGTGATTAAAATGGTATGTTGTAATACAAAAATTTAATTTTATTTTGATTTGAAAAATATTGTTTTGGAATTTTTACAAAAATTTATATAAATTTGATCTAAAATTATCAATATATTTATTATTATAAACTTTATTTTATCTTTTATTTATTTTTTTTTCTAATGTCTTATTTCAGTTTTATTATTTTGAATTTATATTTAATTTACCCATTTTCTTATATGCTACCATATGATACTCTACATTTATAAGAATCTGGATATAAAATTTACAAAGTGAAAAATTATAAAAAATGAGTTAATATTTAATAAGTTTTTGATTAATTTAAAGATAATTTAGGTCAATTTAGTTGATTTAAATAATTTAAATTATTTGAAAATATTTAAAAGTTTTTGAGAATTTTTCAATCAAATTAATTCATTTATTCGTTGAATAGGGGCTTTAATTAAGGTTGAGAAATTAATTTTGAATTTAATAAATGAGTTTAAAAAAGTTTAAAAATTATCATTTGATTAAAACTATAAGTTGAAAGACGAATATTCTTATTACGAATAGTAATTGAAATATTATTCCTAGTTGATTCATCATTCCAAATTGAATTAGTTTAAAGAACCAGAAATAACTCTTTTAGTTGATGGAGTATTTACATGACTATTTAGAACTTCACTACCATTAGGATAATATTGAAGAAGTTGATAAACAAAATGAATTACTTTACTAAAAAATAGGAATAATAATAATGTATAAGCACCTTATCAATGGATCAAAAAATAAAAAAACAACAACAACAAAAACAAAAACAGAAGGAAATACTAACAATCAAAAATATCGAAATAGACTATAGATCTAAAGTTGATAGTAATTTACCTATCTTTATAATGATTAAAAATTGCATTAACTTGTAAAATAACAAATTACTCAAAAAAAAAAAAATATGAAATCAAAATTTAATAAGGAAAAACCATATGAATAGTGAATTGCTCTTTTCTATAACTATTTTTTTTAAATGTTTTTTTTGGTATGAAGTTTTAATGGATCCAATCCGATAAGTTACTAAGAATCTTATTAATTCAGTATTTCGTATTATTTTATTTATGATATATTTATTTGTTTCTAGAATTAGTAATGTATTATTAGTTTTATTGTATATTGGAAATTTTATTAAAAAAAGATGATTTTTTGGAAATTTTGGAAGAAAGAACTCGAAAAAACAGAAATTATACAAGAAAGATAACAATTGAAAATTTCACTGTGACCAATCCTATCAAACAATAAGATTGAATTTTCTTATATTGAAAAAACCAAAAAAAAAACAAAAAAAGGAAGCGGTTGTTAAGGTTCTAACAGAGGTTTCAAAAATATTATATACATATATAGAAAAAAAACAAAAAAGAGAAGGATCTAAAGAATAATATACACTAAAACTAAGAATTATTCAAAATTGGTTTTAAACATCAAAAAATATGCCTGGTTTATTAAAATAAGTATCAATACAGGATAAATATGAATGAAACATGTGTTTGAAAAATTTGTTAAAGTGTTTTTGGTATTAAAGTTTCATATAGAAAAAATTACAGATAGCTAATTAATTATTATTATTTAGTCAAACCATTAATAAGAAAAAACATTACTTCAATACTAAATTTATTGAATTTAACCAATCTAAATGTTTCGTGCCACGTAAACGTAAGGCATTCCTTATTCACTTTCTATCATTTTTAGCCGTATAGGATACTGTATATAATCTCAAAAAATAATTAAAAAAAAAAAAGGATGCAACCAAAATATAATTAGGCTCAAAAAATGGTAAATCCGCATAGATTTTTCATTGGAGATATCGAGGAATATCTTTTTTAATTACATATTTAAAGTTTTGACATAATTATACGTATATATATGTATATCCGGAAAAAAGTAATTAATAAAATAATATTATAATAAAAACAAAACGCCAAGAATAAAGGTTAATTTCAAAATCTTTAAAATCTGACATGCATGAAGGTAAACAAACCATACAAATTGTTAGTATTTGGGGTTTTTTTTTTTTATTTTTATTGTTTAGAGAGATTTACTAATTAATACTTATCTATATTATAAAACTTTTATATATCAAAATTTAATACTAGTTTTATTGCAAATCTCTTATATATATAGCACGTTTTTCAATTTATGAAAGGAAATAGTATAATAGATTTACTTTGGATATTTTATGAGGAAGCGCGTGGGTTGGAAAAAAAGTAGTTATCTCCCCTATAAAATTTTGCAATTTCATTTCTTAATTATTTTTATTATTTAAATCCTCTTTTCTTCCTTTTCGAATTGCTTTTTATTTTTATTATTTTTTTGATTTTTTTGATTTGTGTTTTAATTAATTGATAATTGCTAGATTAATTTTTAGAAATATTTAAAAGATGTTATATAATTTAATTCATTCACACTGGTATCAGTGGGTATTATTTTCCTATTATGTTGGTATGGTAGTAGCATTTACCGTTAGCTGGCAGGCTGGGTTATTAGCTGGAGTGGTTGTCTTATTTGGAGGTATAGGTGGTGGATTAGTAGGTGTTAGTTTGGGAGCTATAACTATTTCTTCATGGGCAATGTATGTTGGAGGAAGTATGTGTCTTTCTGTAGCAGCAGGTGCTGCAGCTTCTGCTGGATGGCAATGGGGAGGTGTAACAACAACTGAAGGAAAGGTAAGCGATTTTTTTGATCCTATTGCTTACAATAAAACCTTGCATACATTACCTCATTGGCCACAACAAGTTTTTAACCATCATTATGATGCAACTAAAGATGTACAAGATTTAATGTTGAAATATTTACCAAACCCTGAAAAGGATGTTAAATATATAGGTTACACAGAATTGGTTCAAAATAGTACTGGTAGTTCAAGCAAATTTAAGAGAGGTGATATTGAAAATACTGAAATAGTTCCTACTTATGGTTTTATTTATAATCATACCGAACATCTCATAACAGTTATGTCACACGCAGATGCTATTTCAGATGCTATAATTGAGTTAGGTCATTATGTTAATGGTACAGTAAACACTAAGAAAAAAAGAAGTTCTCTGGATTGGGTATCATATACATCATTTGGATACAATGAAGATTATGGTAGTATATTAGCTGCTCAACAAACCAATATGGAAAATGATATGGCACCATATATACAACAATGGTTTTCACAACAGTTACAACCATGTACTTTTCCACAATGTTATGCTGTCCAACCAAAAGGTTGTATTGCACAAGGAGATAGTTGGACTCGTGGAGCAGCATCAGGTGCAGTAGGTGAATTTTATACTGATGCCTATGGTGGGTTAGACAATGAATGTCAAGATGGTTAAGCTTAGTTTTCAACTTAGTATTTCGTATTTTTTTTTTGTTTTTTTATCTATCTGGTAATTTCTATTTTTTTTTTGTTTGAACCTTTCATTACCATCTTTAAATTTTTCATATTTGAGAAACCATTTTTTGTTGGTTTGTATGGGCTATTTTCATATTGTTTTCATGAATAGACCCAATTTCTAGAAAATTTTAAATAGTTTTTATATAGAAATTAATCTTATATCTACTATTTTTTTAAAAATATTTATTTCGTATTTTGTTTTATAATAATTATTATTTAAAAAACTTCTTTTTTTTTTTTTGTTTTTTTGCACCCTCCTCGAAGAATACGACGATCTTATGCGTCGTAATTTCACCTTAAAATGACGATTCCACAATTTCTTTAATATTTTTATAAATAATTATATCTCAGCTTCATTAAGTACATTTAGTTAAAAAAAAACATCAAGACTATATACTATATATATATATTTATTTTCACCCTATACACCGGCACTTGGATTGTTAGTATGTATCAATAGTTGAACAGTATCTATAATCATTACATTAATTTGTATTATCACCTACATCTTGAACATTCAAGATGTTTTAACTAATATACATTGGTTTTTAGTGTTATTATTTGAAATAGCTGTCTTTTTTGGTTTTTTAATCTACAAGGTTATAATAGTAAGATAATTGAGAAAAATCTAGAAATTGACGTTAAATATATGGGTTTTTTTTTTATACACTTTATTAGATATTCTAGGCAAATATAAAACTAATAAATTAGAGATTTTATGCCTACTTTAAAAATCAAAAAGATTAGAAAAAGTTGCCTCTACAAAATAGATTAGAAAAATTACTTAGTCTCGTTCAATTTAATAGTAAAAGATTAATAAACATAATTATAATCACGAAATATACTTTAATTATATAATATTATTATTGATCATTTAAAAAAATTATTTATTGTTCTTGTAGTTGGGTACATGAGAATATTTGTCGTTTATATGTTAATTATTCGCAAATAATTATTTTTAGAACAAGAGTTATTTTTCTTGGTAAGATATCTATAAGAACAAAATAAATTATATAAAATTGACTCTTTGTAAGACAATATATATCCTTGTAAACCACCTATATGGAAATAGAAATTCTGAAAGTATCCAATAAACACATAATTGGCCTATTTTAACCTGGTCAATATTTTAAAAAGTCAAAAAAAAAATTTCAATTTAAAATAAAATTAAATTTTTGTATTACAACATGCCATTTTAATCATTTATTTGGAAAGAGAAATTCTCAAAGAAGTCCATAAACACATAATTAGGCCGTTTTGACGTGGTCCATTTTTCCTGACTTTTTGAAATTTTTAAAAAATGAACGAAACGGGGTCAGGCTCTTTTGGTTTTTCCAGATTTTACTAGCCACCATTTAATTGGTGGCCGAGTTAATAAACCCTTTTGTTGATCATTTAGAGTTCGTATAGAGATCTACACGGAACATGGAATTAATCTATATAATATATACAACCTATATAGGACAAGTCTTAATATGAAACAATATAATGATTTTGAAACTAATTGATGAAGAAATTGATAAAAAGTGAATTGTGTTATGTAAAAAAAAAATAGTCGCAAAAAATAAAAGAATAAAACGGTATATAAATTTTTGTTAGGCCCACAAATTTTTGTTATCCATACCGAAAAAATATTTTTTACAACTATTTTCTGTTTATATATATATTTTTTTTTGCAACCACAATCTATTCATTTTTTAACAACAACAACAACAACAACAACTTATCATTGAATCAACGTATCATCATTAATAATTAGATTATTTCTTATTATGTTAATATAAAGATTAATTTTGTCAAATCCCAATATATATTAAGTAATTGTAATTATGAAAATATGCAATTTTTTATTCCATAAATAAATCAAAAGTTTGGTTTTTATTTAGTTATATATAAGATTATATAGATTAATTCAACGTCCGTGTAGGTCTCTTACGATCTCTAAGTGATCAACAAAAGGGTTTATTAACTCGGCCACCATTAAATGGTGGCTAGTAAAATCGGGAAAAACCAAAAGAGCCAGACCCCGTTTCGTTCATTTTTTAAAAATTTCAAAAAGTCAGAAAAAATGGACCTCGTTAAAATGGACTGAAACAGTGTTTATTAGATTCTTTGAGAGTTTCTCTTTCCAAATAAGTGATTAAAAAGGTATGTTGTAATACAAAAATTTAATTTTATTTTGATTTGAAAAATATCTTTTTAGAATTTTTACAAAAATTTATATAAATTTCGATATTGTAATTATCAATATATTTACTATTATATTTTATAATTGATCTTATATTTTTTTATTATTGTTAAAATGTCTTATTTCAGTTTTATTATTTTGAATAATTATTTAATTTATCCAATTTCTTCCAGGCTACTATATGCTACTATACATTTATAAGAGGAAAATTATATAATAATCACGTATGGTAGCACCGTATATTTAAATATTTTCTTAATAGAAAATTGTTAAAAAGAAATAATTAACTAAATCAAAAAAATCAATAAAGAAAGAAAGCAAAAAAAAAAAAAGATTGTTTAGTATAATATTTGTATCATAAACTAAATAATAATTTTTTTTTCTTTTAATATTAAATATAGATATGTAATGCTTCGCTATTGTTATTGTAGTTTTGCAACCAACCGATTTTGAATGAATGAAAACACACATATATTTTGATTAAGTCCGTATTTTTATGCAAAACACACAATTCTAATGAAAATTTTATTTATAGCATTAAGAAACAGATAGAATCTTAGTAAATTATCAACTTAATTATTTAATTAATAATTATACTTTTTATCGCAAAAAAAAAAACAAGTATAATTTTTCTCTATATTATTTTTATTTATTAACATTAGATTTCAAAAATTTTTTTTTTTCTATATAAAAGAATACAAGTTCAAAATGAAAGAGGTCTATTATCGAAATAAAAAAAGAGATACTGTTGTAGTTACCTTGTATTATTTTGAAACACGTTTATTCTATAATTTTTGTTTTTGTTTTGCTTATATACATTTAAATTTTATTCTAAAGTTTCTTTGAATTAACTTCTTATCGTCGTCTATATAAAATATCAATATCATTTTTTTTACGATCATCATCTATTTTCTTTTCCACTTGACCGAAAAAGAAAAGAATCTAAGTTTTAAAATCTTAATTTTTTATTATATAGAAGGAAGGGGTATTTTGTTTTTTTTGTTTTTTTCATTTCTTTAATTAAGTTATTCTTTTATTGAATTATAAAAATTAATTGACAAAAGTTTAATTGACGTATAATTCAATAATCAAAGAAAATTAAGTAAAGTATTATATATATAATGTGGATCCTTTCTTCTTCGGTGTATTAATGTCTATCTTAATTTTTGGTATATTTATTAGATTCAGAAATGTGATTACAACCAAGAATTGATAGTTCATTTTGTTGGTATATTTTATATGAAATCAGTTTTGTTAGTACATACCTTCTTTTTTTTTTTTTTTTAATCGAATTATCAAACAATTTTATATTTATGTGGTTAAAAAACGTTGTTGTTGTTGATAAAATTTTTAAAGTTGGAATTTTGCAACTTATTTAAATTCCAAAGATTAATTTAAGCGATTATTTGATTTGGATTTATTTGTTGTTGTGGTTGTTGTTCTGTTTTTGTCAAAAGAAAAAAAAAAAATTTAACTTCTAAAAATAGAAATATTGAAAACTTTAAAAAAGAAAAATTTAAGGTTTTTTATGAAATCATAGATCTTTAAAATATTAAATATTAAATATTACGCAATGATATAATTAATTAATTATATATTCTATTTATGAATAGACGGTAACTTATTAGTTTCTTTCTTTCTTTCTGTACCTCAATTTCATAAACAAGGGTTCATATTAAAGTTTAATAAAGTATAATTAGAATATATAGTTTAGTGTGTCTTTTTTTTTGTAGTTTAATATTTTTATAAGGACGAAATATACATGAAAAGCCAAGATTAGAGATTTAGTTAAGGATGATGGATGATAAAATCCAAGACAGATAAGAGAAATAAAATCTAAGTCTCAAACTGAAACTAAAACTGAAACTAAAACTGAAACTGAAACATGAAAAGAAAAATTATGAAACTGAAAATAGAAATATCCCAAGAATAACAACGTAATGAAAACAACGAAAAAAAAAAATATTTTATTTCGAAAACAATAAAATTATAAAATAATTTAAATAAAGTATAAGGTAGTAGTCGTATATAATTTCTTATATTCTTTTGCTTAAATAATAATAATTATTTATTTATTTTAATTATTCATATAAAATTCTATTTTATAAATAATTTTTTATTATATTTCAATAGTGTGGTGTTGGTTGTTGGTTATTGTTGGTTGTTAATGTTGTTGATGTTGATGTTGTGGTGTGGTGTGGTGTGGTGTGGTACTACCAACAATCAACAAGCCCACTTTATGGTGCTGTTGGGTGGGTGTGTAGTGCTACCCAATACGGTACAATCAGACAAGACAAGGCACGGGTGTTTTTTAATGACACAGAATCACGGAAAAAAAAATAAATATTATTATTATTATTATTTATTTATAATAAGTAGAATGACATTATTCATTTCATTTCAGATATTACTTTTTGATGTTACTAAAATATTTATCATTTTATAATAATAATAATAATAACCATTACTATATATAATAATGTAATATAAACAACAATGATATGATATGATATCAGTATATAAATAATTAAACTACAATAATAAACATAAACATAAAAAAGAAATTATTAAGTTCCGATTAATAGCCACATTTTTAATTAATATAAATAAACTATTTAAATTTAGTTGGTTAATAATTGGATTCCAACTCAACTCAACTCAACTCAACTCCTCTTTCATGGTCCCCCCGTTTCTTCTGATTTCAATAATGTAATAATAAAAGATAAAATTTTGGAACCAAATAGTCAAATATATTTAAATATTTTTTTTTTATACGAATATAGGAAAATGGATATATCGACTAAAAAAATAAAATATATTAAATTGTAAGTCGAAACACTCAATTTAATATATTTAATATTCGATATTTAATTTAATTTAATTTAATTTTAAATTAAATTAGTTTTTATTTATAGATTTTTCGAATTCTAATTCCAAATTTACAATTTACAATTTACAATTTTTTTAGTTTTGTCTAAAAATTTTTTCTTCTTTCTTTTTAAACATTATATTATATATTAATTTCCATTTCTCCTTCGTTTAATTAAAGAAATATTATCAGATTTTTATTCATTACAACTTCAACCAGAACTACTACTACTACTACTACAACAACTTCTACTGTTACTACTACTACTACAAGGAATAATCAGTTTCAATCTAAAAATATAAAGAAAAAGAAAAGAAAAGAAATTTCGGTAGTTTCTGTTTATTATTTTTTATTCCCATTAAAAAAGACACCAAAAAAAAAAGCAAATTTTTTTAATTTCATCATAAAAATATTTACATTATTTATTTATATTTATATTTATATATTATATCATATAGTATAATATAATATATACAGAAAAAAGAACTAGAAGCAAAAAAAAAAAAAACTCAATTTGTTGAACAACATCATCAATTTATCATTTTATTTATATATATAATTCAATATATATATTTAGATAGATATATCTTCCAATAGATCCAACAGATAGATAGATAGATGGATATTTATTTAACACAATTAAATTATTGATTTAATTTATTCATATTTATTTATTTGGTTTCTTTCCCTTTTTTTTCACTTTTTTTTTTGTTTCATTTTAAATTTGGATCAAACTTTACAACCAACATATTCATTCTTCCATTTTTCATTCATTTTTATATAAAATATTTTAGATTTTAGATTAGAAATACATTTATAATATCATATATACATATACTTATACATATACAACTTATTACCACATATATAATATACTTTTTAGAAAAATCCCATACTATCCCATAATGAGTACTCATCCTTATCGTCAGGTTTCATCAAATACTCCTTATCCAATTCAAGATTTAAATGCAACAAGTGATTCGGATTTTCCTTCTGATAATATAACGGAAATTTCTTCAGGTATTGAAGATTTACATTTACCTCCAAGTCAAAATAAAAATTATTTACAACAACCATATCATAATTCAATAAATTCGGAAGGAAATGTTATAAATCAAACAGTTAATTTACCATCACATTTAATACCCCATGATGAAATTAATAATGAAATTCAACAACAACATCAACAACAACAAAGATCTCATCATCATCATCAATTACAAGATGAAGATCAAGTACAATATTCTCCTCAAAGTCAACAATTTCCAAATTCTTATCAACAATCTCCTTCAATAACTGGATTATCAAATAGTCAAGAAATTCCTTATCCAGTTTATGATTCTCAAACTCCTCCACCAGTATTTGCTTCAAAAGAAAGTATTGTTATTTCACCATCTTCAAATCCTTTATCTGCTACATCTTCAGTTACTAATTTAAATTTAAATGGTTCAATTGATAATAATGTTCAAAATCATCATCAATTTCAACAACAACAAAATCAACAACAACAGCAACAACTTCATCAACCACCACATCAAATATTTTCTAAATCAGAAAATAATTTAAGTGCCCCATCTTTTCAAAAATATGGTCATAGTAGATCAGTTTCTTCAACTTCATCATTTTTTTATGAACGTAATGATAATGCATCAATGATTGATTTTAATCAAAATGTAATTCAACTGTATTTAGGTACAAATTCTTCAAATTTATTACCAAGAATTAAAACTTTAGAATTATATCGTAAAAATGCTAAAAAATCAAATGATCCAAGTGTTTTATTTCAATATGCTCAATATATGTTACAAACTGCATTATTAGTTGGATTAGAACAACAACAACAACAACAAGTTTTAGCACAACAACAATTAATTCAAGGTCAAGGTCAACAAGGTCAAGGTCAAGGTAGTAATAGTTCACAATCATCTGGATCACAAAATGGTAATAATTCACCATTTATAAGATCTGTTGAAAATAGTCCGAGAAGAGGTCCAAAAGATTCAAAAGATAAAAATCATAAAAAATCAAAATCAATAGATTTTTCAAATATAGAACTTGAAGGTAATGAAAAAAAATTAAAAAAAGCTTTATTAAAAGAAGCTGTACATTATTTAAAAAGATTATCAGATAAAGGTTATGTTGAAGCTCAATATTTATTAGGTGATGCATATTCATCAGGTGCATTAGATAAAATAGAAAATAGAGAAGCATTTATATTATTTCAATCAGCTGCAAAACATGGACATATTGAATCAGCTTATAGAACATCATATTGTTATGAAGAAGGTTTAGGTACTGGTAGAGATGCAAGAAAAGCAGTTGAATATTTAAAAATTGCAGCATCAAAAAATCATCCATCAGCAATGTATAAATTAGGAGTTTATTCATTTTATAGTAGAATGGGATTACCAAATGATATGAATACAAAAAAAATGGGTATTAAATGGTTAACAAGAGCTACAAATGTTGCAACTGAATTAACAGCTGCTGCACCTTATGAATTAGGTAAAATATATTTTAATGGATTTGAAGATATTGTTATACAAGATAAAAAATATGGATTAGAATTATATGCACAAGCAGCAGCATTAGGTCATACACAATCATCAGCTATATTAGGTCATCATTATGAAGTTGGAGAAATTTTACCTCAAGATTCTAATTTATCAATTCATTATTATACACAAGCAGCATTAAGTGGAGATCCAAATTCTATGTTAAGTATGTGTGCATGGTATTTAGTTGGTAGTGAACCATATTTACCAAAAGATGATAAAGAAGCTTTTGAATGGGCTAAAAGAGCTGCTGCATGTAATTTACCAAAAGCTCAATTTGCATTAGCTAATTTTTATGAAAAAGGTATTGGATGTAATAAAGATTTACAAGAAGCACAAATTTGGTATAAAAAAGCTGGAGAAAATGGTGATGAAAAATCTTTAAGTAGAATTAATGATAAAGAATTTGTTAAAAAAGTAACAAAAAATAATTCAAAAAAGAAATCAATTTCAAATGAAAATGGTGGTACTCCTGCAACTGAAAAAGATTGTGTTATCATGTAAAAATCAAAATTAAAATCAAAATTAAAATCAAAAAAAAAAAAATTAACATAAAAATAAAAATAAAAATAAAAATAAAAATAAAATTACTTCATTTATATATAATTAATTTATTCATTTTATACATTTTCTTAATAAACAAAATCAACAACAATAATCACTAGATAATATATATATATATATAAAAGTCTTCTACACAATAAACAAAACTAAAATAAATAAATAAAGTACTTAAATTTAAGCTTCAACGGTAGTAGCTTCAACAATAGCAGGTTCAACAGTAGTAGCTTCAACAATAGTAGGTTCAATAGTTGGTTGGAACAGAGTTTCTTCAATAGTTAATTCACCATCTTTTAATTTATAAAATAATTTTTCTAAATATTCAAGACCAATATCAATTTCATCAATAAATTGACCATCTTTTTCTAAAGGATTATATCTATTTTTTGGAAAATAAGGAGATAAATCATCAATAAAATTTTTTTGAACATCATGATGAGAAAAATAATGAAAAAAAATTGAATTACCTTTTGTTTCAACAATTTCTTTTTCCCATAATTCACGATCTTGTTCATTTGGTAATAAATTTTTATTTTGTTGTGACCAAACACCAGCTAATGCAGCAGCACTTGTTTCAATAGTATGAAAATTTAATTGAGAAATTGCTATACCAACAGTACCTAAAGTTGGATCTTTTATAAAAAAAGTATTTAAATATAATCCATTAACTCTTGAATTATTACCAGGATCAATTAAATTTAATTCATCTTTAAAAAATGGATAATGATAATGATAACCAGTTGAAAAAATAATTTTATCAAATTTTTTTTTTGAATCATCATTAAATATAATTTCACCAGTTTCGGAATCAAATTTTTTTATAGTTGATTTTGATTCAATACCTTTTGAAATTAATGCATCATTAATAAAATCAAATACTAAATTCTTACCTCTTTTTGAATTTGTTACAGTTTTAGCAGCAGGTACTAAATATTGTAATAAATTTGCTGTTGATATACTTCCACCAATAATTAATACATCTTTATTTTTAAATTCTTCAATTGATCTAAATGATTTTGCATGAATTAATTGATTTGGAAATTTTTTATTATATTCTGCTAATCCTTCAATTTTTGGAATATTTGGTATTGTATAATGACCATTTGAAATTACTATAGCATCAAATTTTTCTTGATACCATTCATCTTTTTTAGTAATTGAATTAAATTTTTTAATTGTTATAATCCATTTATTTAAATTTTTATCTTTATATAAATCTTCAACTGATGAATTATATCTAATATATTGATTTAAATTTTCTTTTTCAATAAATTCTTCAAATCTTTGACTTAATTCTTGATGATATAAAAATGGATAAATTGATCTTGATTTATCATAATATTTAGATTCATCAGGTAAATAACTAAATCTTGTAAAACGTTGAGGTATATTAGTAAATAAAAATGGAAAAATACCAGATCTTTTCCATTGTAATTCATCTAAATTAGAATCATTATCAATAATAATTGGATTTTCTTCAGTTGTTAATTCAATACCAGATGGAGGTTCATTTCTTGGACGCAAATTAATTGGATCTTGATAATTACTATTTAATAAAATATCTTCTGGTGGAATAGGTAAATCTGCTTCATTTGTAGCTGGTGACCAAATCCCTCCTGCTTTATCTTTTTGTTCAAATACAACAATTTTTGAAAATGCTGGATCAGTTGAAGGTTCTCCTCCTACGGTTGATGTACCATCTTTATTAGTATGTAAAAATTCATATAATGATGCAAGACCTCCTGGTCCACCTCCTATAATACCAATTGAATTAATAGCCATTATTTTTAGTAGTAATAATTATAATAATTTAATATATTAAATTAAATAAATAAAAAAAAAATAGCAAAAGTTGATGATTTTGGATATGGGATCTGAACCCCATTATATATATTATATGTTGGTTATTGCAAATATTTTTTTTTGATTTTCTGGAACCCCAATTAAAATTAAAATTAAAACATTCATTGTGGCTAGCTTTTTATATTTACAATAGTTGGAAATTAATGTAAAAAGGTTATTCAAATTATATATATATTTTAAACTGTGGCATTTGAAACTAAAAAAACTTATATGATAAAATATAAAATATATTTCAAGTTATGATTATTATTTGAACAAAGATTTTGACAGTTTTGCGTCAATTCAGAATCCCATATTATATTATATTATAATTTTATTTTATTGTTGAATAAAAATTAAATCATCAATTAATTGGGAAAATTTTAAAATTTTCAACTGTGGCATCATAAGAAATTTCTAACCCGAGACTAAGTATCAGACAAACAAACAGAATAAAAAATAAGCATTTTTTTTTTTTAAAATATTCATTATTTAATACCGACCAAAAATAAATAAATGTAATATATGAAAAAATGATAAAATATATATAATCTACATCAAAAGAATAATTTGTTAATTTGTTTGAAATTACATATATATTTTGAAAAACAATTTTTTTTCAAAATCAAAATCAATAATAACTCAAATGATCAGTACAAACAAACAAAAAAAAAAA
>JAKTXL010000073.1:0-13627 GCA_030582535.1 Insectozyma bohioensis | reverse complement strand
CAAAACTTAATGACAATATAATTAAGAATATAATTTAATTAATTATAAATAATTAACAAATATGGATTCTTTAAAAGTTTAACTTCTTTTTTTTTATATTGATTAACTGAGAGCAACATAGTATATATATATATCATACTTGGTGATCAATCAAATACTAGAAATTTAAATCTAGAAATAGTTTAAAATTAAGAAAACAATTTTAATAATGCGTGTTACACATCACTTTGTTTGAGTTCTTCTATACAACAGAAACAATATCATATGTAGTCTTTTATATTATTATTCAATTCTCTTTATTAATTTCATTTTCATAATTATTGTTATTTTCTATTCAATAGATATTTAATTCAAAAGATTTGATTCCTATAAAATATGATACTGTTAATTTAGAATTCGATAAATAAATTACATTTTTAGGAATATTAGAATATATTTGAGTAGTCAAAAAAAGAAGTGATGATTATCCTAAGAAATCTGAATATTTATATTGTTTATTTAGATCTTTAAAAAGGGTTCTGTAGAAAAAAAAAAGGGCTGCAATTTTAAAAATCAATGTCATAGATTTGAGTGTCTAAAAATGATCTTTCAAGACAATGCACGAACAATAAAAACTAAAAAAAAAATTTTCCCCTTGATTTTATTGCAATTTCATATTAAAAATAATCAGATATAAATTATCATCATATAAAAGTAATAGCAGGAGAATAGAATAGAATAGAAGTAGATATAGGTATACATATATAATTGGTTTCTAATTCCTTTAATTTCTAATTCCTTTAAACTTACTAAAAACCAACCAACCAACATTCCCAAACATCAACTCAATCAATTGATAGTTCTTTTAAAGAGCATATCATGAAAAATAAAACATTGTTCTAATTTTTTCTGTTGCTGCGCCTATAATAAATTTTTAATAAAGCGTGAACAAAAATCTTTTAATATTCTAACGGACTTTCCCAATTGGGTTGAGAAAACCTATAATTCACATACTTACTTAGACTCAGATACATCATGTTATTTAAGAGATTTGTTAAAATAGTTGAATAAAAGTAGTAGAAATATATTACTCAGTCTCTTATACTGTTTTTAAGTCATTCTCTATACTATAAGGAATTTTAACACACGAAGCCGCACGTATTTCCTAATTTTCATAGTGCGTCGCAATGTTCAACCAAGTTAAGTTCTTATTATACAATAATGTTTTATTTTACAGCCATGGAAATATGAATATCCTCTTTACTACTACATCACTAGTTCGTAGTAACTAGTAATTTTATATCATAATATAGTCCATATATATATAGTACAACTAATATATATAGATACTAATTAAAAGTAGCATTTTTCTTTTAGAAATCGGAATTATAATGAATTTTTTCTAATTTTCCTTCTTTTCCTTCTATTTGTTCTATTCTTCTATTCGTTAGTCCCCTTTATAACACAAAATATAAAATATTATAATGAAATTATAGAAGAATTATACAACAAGATATTTAATTTAATTTAATTTAATTCAAGTAACGTAACGTAAAAATACTAAATTACATTATACAAAAAAACGAACCAAAAAAAAAAACAACTAAAAAAATTTTAACTCAAAAAATAAACAAAAAAAAAAAAAAAAAAATCAATAAAAAAAAAAAAAAAAAAAAAAAAAAAAAAAAAAAAAAAAAAAAAAAAAAAAAAAAAATTTAAAGAAGAAACTTTTATCTTTTATATCTCCAACAAATATTTCATTAATATAGATTAGATTATTACAATATCCATCATCAATATTAAATATCAATTACAATCACAATTGTATTAGAGTTTAAGTCACTTAAGTTTCAGTTTTTTTTTCTATCAATAAATACTCATAATCTTAGATATCAGCAACCAAGTTAGGTGTTTAGTGATTGATAACTATTTATAAGTAATGACATCTAATCATCAAATAATCAATGATGATGATGATGCAGATCAACTTAATGATATATTGAATTTATCTCCTCCATCAATAAATATTAATTCATCATCAAATATTTTACAACATCTTTCACACCAACTCCCACACCACCAACAACAACAACAACAACAAGCAAATATAGAAATATATCAATTTAAACAATATGAAAATTATGATGATAATCAACAATTTGATAACAACAATAATAACAATAACCAATCTCAATATCAAATTTCTTCTTTTACTGATCAACAACAATTACAAGAACAACAACAATTCATAGATAGTATCAATGATAATAAAAATCTAAGTCCATATAATTATAATGATAATAATATTTATATAAATGATAATGCATCTGATATATCATTAAATACAAGAGATGTAAATCAATTTTCAACAACAGTAAATACTAATAATACTAATAATACTAAAAATGATGATTATTTATCTCCAACTTCTCAAATTAGTATGTATTCACCAGTTAGTAATAATCAACAACATCATCGTCATCAACCACTGAATGATTTTTTAAATGTTAATACCAATATTAATAATAATAATTTATTAAATCCAAATTCTCCAGGTCATTTTTCAAATTCTTATTATTCTGATAATTCATCACAACCAGCTTCACCATTTTTAGATGCTGTATCACAATTTAGTAATAATAATAATAGTTTAGTACCTCCTCAAGTTCCAACTGCTTATTCTGATGTTGGATCAAATCATGGTGGTCTGTCAACAAATTTACAACAACATTATTTTGATGTTCCTAACCATAATGACATTGCATTAGGTGAATCAATTAGTTCAACTAATTTATTAAATATTGGTAATAATAATACTAAATGGCCAGAATATAAACAAGATGAATATAGTGGAATTACATTTTCAGTTCATCAACCACCACCACCACCACAACAACAACAACAACAACAACAACAACAACAACAACAACAATCACAATCACAACAAAATAATCAACAGGGTGTACCACTTGATTCATCAAATCAATATAATTATAATAATCCACAAATGATTATTGATTTTGATATAACTGTAACTCCACCACCACAATCTGAATCTAAAAATTTTAATTTTGGAGGTAAATATGATAATGTTAGTACTGCTGCTACTAATAATTCCAATCAATTATTGACTGAAAATAATTTAACTCATTATAATAATACTATTCAATATAATAATCAAGTTCCACAACAACAATTAAAAGTTGAAGAATCAAATGTTATTAGAGATGAATCTGGAATTATAATATCGGTACATCAAGCACCACCAGAAGTTATAGCAGCTAAAACTCCATCATTATTTAGTAATTCATCAGCTAATTCATCAATTCATAATTCACCAAGAAATAATCATAGTACTGATAATCTTAATTCAAAAAATCTTGTACCAAATTCTCAATTACTACTACCTTCATCACCAAATTCTGGTAATGAATCTGAAAATAGTCAAAATTTATTAAATCCAGAATTTCAATCAATTAAAAGAGGTAGAAGAAGAAGTCATGCATCAAAACAACAACAACAACATTCATCTCCATCACCCAAACCAAAATCAAGATCAAAATCACCAAATAATCGTAGTAGTAATGATGATAATGAAGAAGATGAAGATGAAGAAGATAATGATAATAATAAAAATACATTAGGAGTATCATCAAGAGAAAAAATGTTAGAATTAGCATCACCAAATCAATCATCAAAAAGAACTCAAAAACATCCAAGTGTTTATGCATGTAATTTATGTGATAAACGATTTACTAGACCATATAATTTAAAATCTCATTTAAGAACTCATACAGATGAAAGACCATTTATTTGTAGTCAATGTGGTAAAGCATTTGCAAGACAACATGATAGAAAAAGACATGAAGATTTACATACTGGTGAAAAAAAATTTCAATGTAAAGGATTTTTAAAAAATGGTGAACCTTATGGATGTGGTAGAAAATTTGCAAGAGCTGATGCTTTAAGAAGACATTTTCAAACTGAAGCTGGTAAAGAATGTATACGTTTATTAATTGAAGAAGAAGAAGAAGATAAAAAGAAAAATAAAGGAGTAAAAGATGAAAATAATATAAAAGATAATGATTATTTAAGTCCTGGATCTTCTTCTGGTATTCCACAATTAGCAATTTCACCACCTGAATAGAAATATTATACGAAATTTATTATATTTTTTTATTTATATATTTAAAAATAAAAATTTAATAAAATATATAATAATAGTATATATTACGTTAATGTGTTTATGTTTATACTTTTTCTTATTTTATAATAAAAAAAATTTTATAAATTAAAAAAATTTTTCAATCTCACTTTTACAAACTCTTAATGTTGATAATCAAAAATTCTCAAGTACCAAACTACAAAAACAATAAACAATTTTTTTAAATAATCAATAATAATATTATATAATTAAAGTATATTTCGTGATTATAATTTATGTTTATTAATCTTTTACCAATTTCATTATTAAATTGAATGGGACTGGGTAATTTTTGGAATATATATTTTGTAGGAGGCAACTTTTTCTAATCTTTCTGATTTTTAAAAATAGGCATAAAATCTCTAATTTATTAGTTTTATATTTGCCTAGAATATCTAATAAAGTGTATGAAATAAAAAAAACCCATATATTTAGAATATTTTTTTGAATCAGACTTTTTTTTTGGTAATTATAAGAGGACTTTTAAAACTATTTTAAAACTATGCTAAAATATCATCAAAATTTTGATTTTAATAAGTAATATAAAATATCAATAGTTAGAATATGTCATTTATCCTTTCTCGGATTTTTATAATCTTAAATGGCACATTATAAATAAGTATTCAGTGATACTAAGGGTACCTACCGGTCTTATAACTTTTCGTTTTTCACTAACAAAATTCACCAAACAAAATCTTCGGAATTAAAACGTAGTTTATGCAAGTAAGTCGATATTATAAGATTTTAAAACCGTAAACTAGTATATGCAAAAATCTTTTTTTTTTCTCTTGCTTTTTTCTGCCTGTTTACCAATTCTTTGCCCAATTGCTCCATTTTATTTATCTGAACCATATAAAAGAAAAGGGGGTCGATTTGACCTTTTCATAAACATGGATTGGAATTATGATATCGAAAAAAATTTGTGTGTTTTCTTTCAAAATTGATTTGAAAAATTACCAAATTCGGCACTCGGACTCAATTTGGATTTTTTTTCATCATTTCATTATTTTCTTCTGTAGATACAGTTACAAATCCCAAATTAAATCTCACACTAGCACTTATTAATGCAACACCTAGGCCTCCAAGAAAGACAACCACTCCGTATAATAACCCAGCCTGCCAGCAATCGGAAAATGCTATTACCATACCAACACAACAGGAAAATAATACCCACTGAAAAAAGTGTGAATGAATTAAATTATATACCATCTTTTAAATATTTCTAAAAATTAATCTAGCAATTATCAATTAATTAAAAAACAAATCAAAAAAAACCAAAACAAAAAAATAAAAAGTAAAAAAAGAGGATTTAAATAATAAAAATAATTAAGAAATGAAATTGCATTGCATTTATAGGGGAGATAGATAACCACTTTTGTTCCAAACCCATGCGCTTCTTCATAAAATATCAAAGCAAATATATAACGTTACTATTTCCTGTCAGAAATTGAAAAACGCGCTATATATATATAAGAGATTTGCAATAAAACTAGGACATTTTGACATATAAAAGTTTTATATAGATAAGTATTAATTAGTAAATCCCCTCTAAAAAATAAACATTGATTATTAATTCATCAGTTATATTGTACATCAAGTTCTTGTCTGCATCCTTCCTTAACTCAAGTTTAAATTTAGCAACTATCATGAATTGCGCAAAAAAATTTGTTTTTACATGTTTTTAAAATGAAACTATATTGCCTCTTCGAGATTTGTTGAAGAAAACCGATCTGTGCGATATTCCTCGATATCCAATGAAAAGTCTATAAGATAAGTACCGGGTTATGATTTCTTGAGCCTAATTGAATAAGGAATGCCTTACGCGGCACGAAACATTTAGATTTTTGGTTAAATTCAATAAATTTAGTATTGAAGTAATGTTTTTCTTATTAAATGGTTTGACTAAATAATAATAATTAATTAGCTAGGTGTAAATTTTTATATATGAAACTTTAATACTAAAAACACTTTAACAAATTTTTCAAACACATGTTTCATATTTATCTCCATATTGTTTTTTTTTTTTTGTATATATCTATATAATATTTTTAAAACCTCTGTTAGAACCTTAACAACCCCTTCTATTTTTTTTTTGTGTTTTGTTCTTTTTAAAAAAAATTTATTATACCAGATATAAAGTTAATACTGCTTAACTTGCCAACTTATACTCTTTTTGGATTAACTAACAAGACATAAAATATAGATACCAACAACAAATATAAACTGTCCAGTAAAAATTAAATCATAACCTAAACCTTTACGAGTACAACCAGAATAAATAATTTTTTGCTTATTTTTGCAAAATTCAGTTAAATTTCCACTTTTTTTATTTTTTTTTTGACTATTATCATAAACATCTGGAATTGGTACAGAATTTTAAGATATATATATAGATATGATATATATTATGTATTGAATAATATTCTTTAGATATTGCTTTTATACTAAAATCTTTTTCAATTCAATTAAAAAAAAAAAAAAAAAAAAACCAAAATCGACTCTTTCTAAGACAATATACCCTGTAAACCACCTATATGGAAATAGAAACTCTGAAAGTATCCAATAAATACATAATTAGCCTATTTTAAAATGGTCAATATTTTAAAAAGTCACAACAAAATTTTCAAATCAAAATAAAATGGAATTTTTGTATTCCAACATGCCATTTTAATTATTTATTTGGAATGAGAAACTCTCAAAGAATCCAATAAACACATAATTAAGTCATTTTAACGTGGTCCATTTTTTCTGACTTTTTGAAAATCTTAAAAAATGAACGAAACGGGGTCAGGCTCTTTTGGTTTTTCCCGATTTTACTAGCCACCATTAAATGGGGGCCGAGTTAATAAACCCTTTTGTTGATCATTTAGAGATCGTATAGAGATTTACACGGACGTGGAATTAAAGTATATAATATATATACTTATATAAAAACCAAACTTTCGATTTATTTATGGAATAAAAAAATGCATATTTTCATAATTACAATTACTTAATATATATTGGGATTTGACAAAATTAATCTTTTTATTAACATAATGACGAATAATATAAGTATTAATGATGATACGTTGATTTAATGATAAGTTGTTGTTATTGTTGTTTTAAAAAATGAATATTTTGTGGTTGCAAAAAAAAAAAAAAAATAAAACAGAAAATAATTGTAAAAAATATTTTTTCGGTATGGATAACAAAAATTTGTGGGCCTAACAAAAATTTCCATACCGTTTTATTTTTATTTTTTGCGACTATTTTTTTTTTACATAACACAATTCACTTTTTATCAATTATTCATTAATTAGTTTCAAAATCATTATATTTTCATATTAAGACTTGTACTATATAGGTTATATATATTATATAGATTAATTCCATGTCCGTGTATATCTCTATACGATCTCTAAATGATCAACAAAAGGGTTTATTAACTCGGCCACCAATTAAATGGTGGCTAGTAAAATCGGGAAAAACCAAAAGAGCCTGACCCCGTTTCGTTCATTTTTTAAAAATTTCAAAAAGTCAGGAAAAATGGACCTCGTTAAAATGGGCTAATTCTGTGTTTATTGACTTCTTTGAGATTTTCTCTTTCCAAATAAGTGATTAAAATGGCATGTTGTAATACAAAAATTCAATTTTATTTTGGTTTGAATTTTTTTTTTTTGAATTTTTACAAAAATTTATAGAAAAACTATTAGAAACTTTATTTACGTTTAATTAATAAATTAGGAAATACCAATTTAACTAATTAACATAATTTAGATTGACATAAAAGTATTTTTTATTATTAACTAGTCGTATTTTATGAACTTGGTTGTAATTAATTTCTAACAGATGATATAATAAGTTTAGTAAAAGGAAATTCATTAAAATAAATATTTATAATAGAATTTTAGAGTATAATATATATATATAATTATAAACTTTATAATGATCTTAGAACTATTGATCATGCTTTCAATAGTCCAGATAATAATCTATGTTCTAAAAAATAATGAACGTGCGTGTTGTCGATAATATTACATATTTGGTAAGATATGTTGATGTAAATAATGATAACATTCAAGTAATGCTCTCCAATGACAATAAGCAGCAATGACTACCATTACATGAAATATTTGATGAGAATGTCCCCAAATATCAAATCTACCTGCTCTTGGATTTGATGATAAATTTATTTCATCTTCATCTATATGAGTAAATCTTTCAGGAACTCTCATAGCATATAATACAGCACCAGTTATATAAAATATACCTTCTAAAATTAACCAAATAAAGCCAGATCTTTCTTTAGTTACTTCAAATCCAAACATAAATATTGAATTAATAATTGGTAATACTCCTGATAATCCAAATAATATAAACATAGTTGATCTAAATGGTCTATAAGTATTTGTTGAAAATTTTGGATTTAAAGTTAATACAGTACATATTGAACCAAACATTAATGTTAATCCAACAAAAAATGATTTATACCATAAATGATCATAATAAGAAAATAAAATTATTGAAATTAATGAACATGTAATTAATATAACAATACCAAAATAATCTAATTGATTACCAAATTTACTAACTTTATGAGAATGAGATTTTAAACAATGAAAAGTTGATGACATAAACATACAAAATGTACATGCTAAACCAAATTGAAGAAAATTTAATTTTTCCCAAATTCCAAGATAATTATCATATTGAATTAATTGATAATTTATAAAATATAATATAATCCAAAATGATAAACTTGATGGTAATAAATGTGAATAAATATTAACAGATTCATTATGTAAATAAGTTAATGATTTAATACATTCTTTATATGATGAAGTACCTTTAACATAACCTGATCTTATAAAATGATTATCTTGTTGCCATTCATCCAATTCATGATAAAAATGTAATCTTCTTAACAAAGGAGTTTCTTCATTGGATACAGTATCTATATTTTGTTTCCGTTGTCTTATTGTCGATGGAGTTGAATTTGACATTATATTACAGGAAGAAAAATAGCAAGAGATAAACAAAAAGTGAAAATATTCATATTCTGTTGAGTTGGGGCCGACCGACCGAATATTTTTTTTTGGGGGTAGGGTACGACCGTAGGATATGACCGTAGGGTATGGCCGTAGGGTACG
Source organism: Insectozyma bohioensis (assembly GCA_030582535.1). Classification (NCBI taxonomy): domain Eukaryota; kingdom Fungi; phylum Ascomycota; class Pichiomycetes; order Serinales; family Debaryomycetaceae; genus Insectozyma; species Insectozyma bohioensis. The sequence goes on along the minus strand of JAKTXL010000073.1, from coordinate 4,312 downwards.
ACCGATACCAGCCTAGTACGTGGATCTATCTATAAAATATCTATTATCTTTGATGAATATATATAAACTTATTTAAATGATGGTACAATACCTTCACAAATTTCACTATATTGTTGTAATTTTCTATTAATATTAACAACTCCATTATTTGCAATTGTAATTTTTTTAGATCTATCAATTTTTTTATTAAATATACCTCCAGTATAAAAAATCTTCCATTGAGAATCAGGATTACTCATACATCCACAACATCTTTCAAAATACCATTTATTAACTGGATTATTTTTTCTTGATCTCCAAATTAATTCTGATGGATGTGATTGTAATATTATTTTAAATATTATATCTGCTAATCCTGGTAATCCTTGATTTTTTTTAGCAATTGCAAATTTATCTAAATATGCAATTTTTTCATCTTCTGAATATTCCCAAGTAATTATAGCTGCACCATCATAATTACCAACTATAACAACTGTAGCTATATTATTATTGATTCTTTTAAAATAATTATCAACATCTAATTCTTTACCAAATGAATCATTTAATAAATGAATTAATTTATCTTTATTTACAAGTTTATCATGAAATAAATTATTTAATGTAAATTTTTTATTATAATTATCTTGATCAAAAATTTCTACTGATACACCTCTTTTAATTATTGTAGTTGATAATTGTGGTGTTCTTTGATTTGAACTAGGTAATGATGATGATATTATTGGTCTATCAGTTAATACATTATATATGATTGGATTTAATTGATCATTATTAATTGACATAATTTCTGGGGTAGTTATAATTCCAGTAGTTTCATCATTACCTGATTTTTCATAAATAAATGTTAAAATTTCATTCATACTATTTAAATTAGAAACATGTAAATCTCTTTTTTTTGGTTCGATATGTCCAATATATAATTCTGATATAATATCAGAATATTCTTGTGATAAATTAATAAAAACATGTGATGTTTGACTTCTTTCAATTGATGGAATACCACCAATTGAATCAATTAAAACAATCTTTTCAACTGATAATAAATCTTGTGTTCTTTGTTCAATTAAAGCTGAACATAAACTATATAATAATTGATCACAACTAAGAAATTGTTGATAAGTTGATGTTGAATTATATACAATAGGTTGAATAACAGGAATAATACCTTGATATAATGGAATTAAAACCAGTTCCAATGAATCAATTGTTATAGAATTATTTTTAGTTGTGAATAATGATCGTAATATAGTTAATTTAATATCATCTTGTTTTAAATTATTTAATAATTTATTGGCTTGTTCAATCATATATAATTCTTTCTTTTTAAATGATTCAGTTAAATGATCATAATCTAATAATATAATTGGTGAAATTCCTAAAGTAATTAATCTTTTAAATGTTTCTGATATCCCTTTCCATTGATTTTGAGTAATTTTTGTAAATTTAATTTTAAAAATAGCTAATCTTAATGGAATTTTAGATAATTTACCTGATTCATCTTCATCTTCACTATAAATATTAATAAAAGGATTTTGTTGTCTTAAAAATCTATTAATAAATAATTCTCTTTGAGAATCTCTTTTATTTAATTCTTTAATTTTTTGTTTATTAAAATTTAAATCATCATTAAAATCAAATTGATTTTGATATTTTGTTAAATAATTTCTTGCTTCTCTTTTAGTTGTTGTAGATTTTAATATTGATAATATCAAATTCCTCTTAGCATCTGTTATTGCTTTATGAGTTTCTAAATTGGATATAAATTGTTTGCTTAATGTTTGTAGTTTACTCATACAAAAGAACGATGATGGGTTGGTTGAGTAATTTTGATGATCGAATAAATTAAGCGCGATGTTCTTATATTTTTCAAATCAGACGAATCATATTAACTTGTAATACAATTTATAAAATAGACAAGTAAATAATAGAAAACTTTACAATTTGTTTAAAAAATTTTAACTGTCAAGCATTATATCATCGTTACTTACTTTATATATAAAAATAGAAAGAACATATTTTTGAAAAAACTACATATATGCTTATATATACAAAATGCTATACATACTTAAACCATGCCAATAAAATATTGAATGAAAAAGAATACCAATCAGATTATTTGATAACTCTATACAAAATCATTCATCATCAGAAGCATCTTCCATTTCATCATCATCATTATATTCTTCAGATTTAATAGTTTGTTGACCAGCATCATGTAATTGTCCTAATTTATTCATGACAGGTATAACAAAAGGTCTAATTTCATTAATTTCCATTAAACTTAAACCATTTAATTCAATGTTTGATTCGTTTAATTCTTTTAAACCTTTTCTTGATTTAATTAATCGAATTTCTTTTAAATCTTGTATAATAGATCTTAATTGATCAGTTGTATCTTCTAAATCATCAGATGCTTTAGATAATAAAATTTGTGACATTTCTAACCAATTAAATGGTAATTCACTAAATTGATTATGTTTCCGTATTTCATCATCATATCTATCTTTTAAAGTTTGATAATTTAGCCATGCTGGAGGAACTATATTACATTTATCTTGTGATTTCAATATTAATGCAACCCATAATGGAACCAATTCTCTTCTCATTGCACGTAGTTTTGGAATGGTAGTCTATAAATATATATGAGTTAGTACTTTGAAAATTTGAAAAAGTATTGAATTGAATTGAATTGAATTGAAAAAAAAAAAAAAAAACATACACCTATTAGATCTATTTTATTCATTGAATATCTTGGAAGAATTGTTATTAGTTCATTTTCAGCTAAAAAGGTTAATTCTAACGGGGTTAGATTTCCTTGTAAATGTTGTGGTAATACCATTTTGATTTAACTTGTTGTATTATCTATCTCTTATTCTATATTTTAAAGTTAAATGAAATTTTTGATGGGTGTTGTTAACGCGTTATAGAAAAATCAAAAAAAAAAAAATATGAGTCGCTTGCAGAGACTGACTAATATTAACAATTCCCATATTGATCTTGTTTTTTATAATTCTTTATTGTTTTAGCTTATATGAAAATAATTAACATGTGGAACTCTTCTACTGTATTTTCTATATTTCCATAAAAATAGTTTATGCAACGAGTTTCGGACGATAATTTGGACAATATTTTTTCAGTTTTGGGACAGTTCAAACCATGGTGTATTAAGTCATAACCGTTAGGTTTTTCACATAAATAACAGTTATTGGGAGGATTTTTGGATAATGTGAATAGTAGCATAAGGTGGTAGATATTGTAGGTTTCCCAAAGTTATTTTTTATGCATCATAAAGTTCATTCCAAAACTTCTCCAATGATTTTAAATTAAATAACCAATATTATCAAAATAAATGGTCAAATCTACAAATTTCAATCAATATATACAAATAATACAAATTATACATTTAAAAAACTATATTTATCAATTGTTTTTAGTAATTGAGATGTCCTTTTTTATTTTTAGAAATCAATTTTATCAATTTGGATAAATTGGAATTTTTTAATTTATATCAACTATCATTTAATTTTTTATTATTATTTTGATCAGTAATAGTTCAAAATCTTTTAATTTATTATTTATATTATTATTATTATTTGATGATGATGATTATCTTTTTCATTAAAACTTCATTTATATAAAGTTAAATTAAACTTTAATTCAATTTTATTATTTATAATTTCATTTAAATTATTTAAATTTTCAATTGACCAATTATATAATAAACCACCATTTACATCAATTAAAATTTCAATAATTAACCAACACTTATTATCATTTAAATTTGCAAAATCTTTTTGATAGATTAACCTAATTAATGATTTCATTTAATTTATTTAAACAAACATTTAAATCAATAAAATTTAAATATACATTATTATTATCTTTAATTTTTTAAATTTAAATATAATGCAAATTAAGTTTGAGTAGTTTGTAAATTTCCAATTGGTATAACTTGATGAAGATTTTATAATAAACTTTGAAATTTTAATAATACATCAATTCAATTAACTAATCTTGAAAGTTTTAAAGATAATAATTTTGGACTTGGTTTAATTAAATTATGATGATATAATTGATTTTGATATACCTAATTGTTTCATCTATAGATAATCTTGATACTAATTTTTCAGATAAGTTCAAATCTGGTATCTTTGCTAATGTAGTAATTGGATATTTACCATATAAATAAATCTAATTTTGACATATTATTGATAGGATTTGAAAAGTTGAAAATTAATCTTTTTTATTTTTTATTTCTAAAGGGAATCTCTCTACTAAAGTCTTGATAAAATATAACTCCTTTAACAACTGATTT